>CAUYOR010133435.1:0-11803 GCA_963573925.1 Callimico goeldii
GACTGGGAAAATGTGGCACGTATACACCATGGAATATTATGCAGCAAACAAAAATGATGAGTTTGTGTCCTTTGTAGGGACATGGATGAATCTGGAGAACATCATTCTCAGCAAACTGACACAAGAACAGAAAATGAAATACCGCATATTCTCACTCATAGGCACGTGATGAAAAATGAGAACACATGGACACAGGGAAGGTGAGTACTACACACTGGGGTCTATTAGGGGGAATAGGGGAGGGACAGTGGGGGTGGGTGGAGCTGGGGAGGGATAGCCTGGGGAGAAATGCCAAATGTGGGTGAAGGGGAGGAAGGCAGCAGAACACACTGCCATGTATGTACCTAGGCAACTATCTTGCATGTTCTGCACATGTACCCCAAAACCTAAAATGCAATAAAAAAAAATCAAAGTTTGAAATATGTATTTAGAGTACTCAAGTTAATGAAGATTAAAATGTTCTTAATTCTAACTTTTTATCTATTTGAAGAATATCTTTAAATTAACTTGCAATTTTAAACAATAAAGTCTTAAAAAACTAAAACCAAAAGACAATCTTAAAAATAAAATGAGAGTGAAATAGTTTATACAATGTGTAAAATGAAATAAAATAAATTGCTGTTGCTGATATAATAAACAAAATTTTCTGAGATATTTTATTTTTTATGATTAATTAAATTGTACACACTCTTCTCAGCATAAGTCATCACATCTATGGGTATAATTATGCTAACAATGCTAATACATAATTTCATAATGTAATTTCAGGAAGCCATTTTTACAGTCAAAATTTCAAATTAGTTTATGTAATATGAAAAGATAAATTAGATACAGATGAACAACTTTATATGTATTTATACATTCCTATGTATTAAAGATACACCTGTTTATTTAACCAGTACATATTACTGTTTATTCTCCAAAGACATATATTAGTACCTGTACTGTGAATCGTAATAAAAACAGAGTATTAATATATTATCTGCTACCGCTATAAAATATAGAGTCTATATATAATTCTGTACAGGAAAATAATCTGGAATAAAAAAATCAGTTCAACACAGCAAAATCTAAAGGTCCAAATTAAAACACACTATAATTTAGTAGAAACTTCACTTTAGTAGCAACATTTTAAAATTTCTATTGGAGCAAAATAAAACTATTTTGCAAGACATTTTCCCACTATCTCCATCTCAGTTATTTATCGTCCTTTTCAAACTGCTGTACATTTATGAAAACAAAAACTTCCTTGCTAGATATCCTACTGTGAAACAAGTTTCTCATTTCTTTCAGGCATTCTTATATTCAATTGTGTTGGCTGGAGGAAGATGTGAAGAAAGGGTAATTCACACAATCATTTTTTAACCATCATTGTCGCTTATTTTCTGAATATCTGTATAAACTTGATTTCTCTAAACTAGCAGTGGACATCCTGTTTTCAAAGGAAGAGCTGACTTCCTTCTTAATACAGAATGATAAAGACATCATGGATGCACTCAGACAACTTGTCTCTTCTACTTAAAACAAAAATAACAATTTTATTTCTCCTTTTCCTCATTCAGGCCTCAGGGTTACACATTTCTAATCTACTCTTGAGGACTTTTGCCTCACTTTTACCTTCTAAGTAATCTGTATTCGTTACTTTTCCTAGTTACCAACATCTTCTCTTGTAATTACTCCTTAATCTATAAATATTTGCAATTCTGTTTATGAATGAGAAAGAAGAAAACACTCCCTTTGTTTCTTCCTTTGCTTTATCTCAGGAAAACTTCTTAGAAAGAATGATGTGGTGTGTTTTCTGACACCGACCAATTCTCTAACACAAGCTTGGTTTCTAAAAATCCAGTTTAATTCTAACAATAACTACCCAGAGCTAGAACAGAACCCACAGGTTATGGACTCAGCCAACAAGATTGCTCCTACTTGAGACACAAGTCACAAGTCTCAGGCCTTCTGTAATTCTAATCAACTGGTTATAAATCAGGAGTTTCCATAACCCTTTCCTCGATTTCATAATTTGCTAGAATGACTCATAGAACCCAGAAAAGCATTTTAGTTACACTGAGTAGTTCATGACATAAAACATAAATGAACAGCCAGATGAAGAGGTACATAAGGCGAAGTCTGGAAAGCAAGTAATCTGAAGTCTCTGTTCCCCAATTTCCTCATCTTACAATGATGATAGTACAGAACTTGCTTCATAGAGCTATTATGAAGATCACATAATTTAATAAATGCAGAATGCTTAGAAGGAAAATAGCTAATTATGGGTTAACCACTTTTATTTGTGGTTCTATCAGGCAATACAGTGAGGAAATTAAGAGCTCAAGCTTGCAGTCCAGGGAGTTTTAATTACGGTTCCATCACTTACTCCTTTCATGATCTGTTGTATATTTACATATAATTGAAACTCAGTTCTCTGATATGTAAAAAAGAATGTTAACAACCTACAACTCTTCAAGTTTTATGAATCTAATGAATTCATACATTAAAAAGTACTCAATAATTACAACTATATAATTATTATAGACATCCAAGATCATAGGTGTAAAATGAGGTTATTTTAATTTGCCTTTCTGTGATTACCAGTAAAGTTGAGCGTCTTTGTGTAAAAATATTGACAGTTTTACCCAGAAGACAAGAAAAATAAACACCTGAGAATCCTATATTATATCCATAAGAGAAAATTTACACAATACTTATAAAAATAGATCACAATGAAGCATATAATTTACAAATTACGTGAGCAAAGACAATGAGGGTTTGTTTCCCTGCTTTGTTCCACAAACTTTAATATGATGTCCCACAAACTTCAAGGACTGATCTAAGAATATTTTAGCAGTTCTCCCAGAAATACCTTATTTGGCAGCATTACAATCGGAAATAAACATGGACCAGTCTTAACAAGCCTGAAGAAATTGTAAGTTATGTTTGAAGACACTGTTCACGTGTGAATAAACTGATATGATGTGTTCATATTATGTACTTTAGAGATATATGTGACCTAGTGTGAGGGCCTTTGTCACACATCAAGATGAGGCCACATGGAGGATCAGTAGAATCAGTAAGCTTTATCTGTATTAATGGGCTCTGTGAAGACTTTGACTTCAATCCATTTCTACCACTGGCATAAGTCAATAGAGGCTTCTCTACCTGTCTATGGCCTTCGCACATATTTCTTTGGGATAACTTGTCTCTTTATTTTTATATTTTGAACAAGAATTCCTTGTTATATGCATATTCTTCCAGCCCAAGGTGTGCCTTTACTTTGTTGGTCCTTTACCTTAAAAATGTTTTGAGTTTAATGGAATAAAATTAACCAGTGCTTTTGCTGATTGATGTCTTGTAAGTTTAGCATTTTGCTTTACATTTGCTTTACTGTACTGATGATATAAAGATTTCCCTTCAATTATTCTAAATAAATTAAAGTTTCTTTTTCATATTTATGTTCTCAATATATCAGGTTTTTAAAATTAAATGGCAGTGCTTGGGATATGTAAATCCTGTGTAAATATTCCCTGTTGTACCAGACACTGTCAGGGTTCTGTCCATGTCCCCGCAGCCTTTCAGTGTGTGCTGGTCAAATTCCCAGTGCCTCTATGTGCATTTTTGTGCCTATGAAAAATTTTACTGGGTTTGTTGGGAGGCCAGTGCATGGTACATGGCAAGCCAGAAGTACCAGGAGATCCTACCAGGTGAGATATCAATACCCCCAGGAGAAGTTTTCAACCTTATTACTCCAAAGAGGTTTCTGACCCTTCAAGCCTGTATTTTACAGTCAACTTTTATTAGACTTGCTCATTCCTCTGACCCAGTAGTGGCCTTTAGGCCTGGGCCTATTGTGTAGATTTTCAGCTTCTTGTCCAACTGCCAGTACAGTTAAGTGTTCTGAGTTCACTAGAAGGAATAGAATAGCTCATAATCTCTCTACTGTTTCCCATCTTTACAATTTTCGTCTTCAACTCTTGCTTGATTCAATAGCTGTCCTATGCCATCAATCATATATGATTTTAAGTTTTATGTGGATTTTCTGTCTATCTGCAATAATTACATTGCCCTCCCATAATATACATTATTACCATAGCCAGAAGCAGAGATCTCAGATTCTTTTTTATGGTTCTGGGGTACATGTGCAGAATGTACAGATTTGTTACATAAGTAAACGTGCCACGGTGGTTTGCTGCACCTATCAACCCATCACCTAAGTAACAAGCCCAGTAAACCTTAGCTAATTTTTCTAATGTTCTTTCTTCCTCCCACGCAACCTCCTGATAGGCCCCAGTGTGTGTTGTTCCCCTCCCTCTGAATATGTGTTGTCATTGCCCAGCTTCCACTTATAAGTGAGAACATGCAGTGTTTGGTTTTCCGTTCCTATGTAAATTTGCCAGGGATAATGGCTTCCAGCTCTATCCATGTCCCTGCAAAGGACATGCTCTCATTCCCTTTTATCTCTACATAGTATTCCACAGTGTATATGTACATTTTCTTTATCCAGTCTATCACTGATGGGCATTTGAGCTGATTCCATGCCTTTACGGTTGTGAATAGTGTTGCAGTGAACATATATGTGCATGTATCTTTGTAATACCATGGCTTATATTCCTGTGGGTGTATACCCAGTAACGGGATTGCTAGGTCAAATGGTATTTCTAGTTCTAGAATGCTTTTATTTTCTCTGCCACATGGCCAAGATGGAAATTTTCCAAACGTTGATTCTATGGTTTTCTTTTACATATGAGTTCCAATTTTAAGTCATTTATTTGCTCCCATATTTCTTCCAAGTTCCTTCCACCTATCAACCTGTAAAATCAAAACAAAGTTATCCTGAATGCTTTGCTGTTAAAAATTTCTTCTTCCAGGCACCATGTTATAATTCTTAGGTTCAAACCTCTGTAGATGTCTAGGACGCGAACAAAATGCGGCCAAGTTATTTGCTAATGTAACACAGGTGACCTTTACTCCACTTCCCAATAACCACCTCATTTCCATATGAAACCTCGTCAGCCTGGACTTCAACAATATCCATATCTCTATCAGCATTTTGGTCACAACATTTTAAATAGTCTCTAAGAAGTTCCAAACTTTCCCTCATCTTTTTATCTTTTTCAGAGCACTAAAAACTATCCTAACCTCTGTCTATTACCCTGTACCAAGACTGCTTCTACTTTTTAAGATGTCTTTATAGCAACACCCCACTATTGGTACAGATTTTCTGTATTAGTCCATTTTTGCATCATTATCCATAAATATCTGAGGCTGGGTATTTTATATGGAAGAAATGATTTAATCTGAAGGCTGTACATACATGGCACAAATAACTGCGGGGCTTCTGGTGAGGTCCTTAGGAAGCTTGGAATCATAGCGAAACATGAAGCCAGAGAAGGCACATCCCATGCTAAAACAGGAGCAAAAGAGAGAGGGGGAAAGGTGAAAAACTCTTTTAAACAACCAGATCTTGTGTGAACTCAGTGCAAGAACTCTTCATTGTCTTAAGAACAGCACAAAACCATTCATGAGCAATCAACCCTCATGACTCAAACACCCCCCATTAGGCCCCACCTCAAACCTTGGAGATTATGTTTTAACATGAGATTTGGAGGGGAAAAACTTTCAAACTACATCACTCATCAAGATCAGGTTGAACAATTCATCTCTGTACACTACTCTCTCCCTTTAGAGAGGTTTCTCGTTTTTATCAATTACTCAAGGTCACTGTTTATACATACTGTGTTTGATTTCATGTATGTAAAAGTCATATCAAAATACTTTATATTTTTTATATAATCAAATATTTATAAGAAAACATACTTGCAGGAGTCTATTTTAGGGATGTACTTAGTGTATTTGTCTTTTCTTACACTGCTGTAAAGAACTACCTGAGACTGGGCAATTTATGCAGAAAAAGGTTTAATTGACTCAGAGTCCACAGGCTTTACATGGATCATGCCTGGGAGGCCTCAGGAAACTTACAGTCATGATTGAAGGGGAAGGAGAAGCAAGCATCTTTTACCACGGTGAAACAGGAGAGAGAAAGAGAGAAAAGGCAAAAATGCCACACACTTTTAAACAACTAGATCTCATGAGAACTTACTCACAATCACCAGAAAAGCCAGGGGGATGTCTGCCCCTATGATTCAGTCACCTCTCACCAGGCCCCTCCTCTAACACATGGGAATTACAATTTGTAGGGAATTCATGAGCCCCACACATTGGGTGCCAGAATGCAGGGATCCATGAGCCCCAGGTTGGGCACCAGAAAGTAGGGAATTCATGAACCCCACACATTGGGTGTCAGAATGCAGGGATACATGAGCCCCACATTGGGCATCAGAACATAGGGAGCCAGCCTTACATCACCCATGGGCACCCCCAGTTTGGTGGTGACAAAGGAATGAGAAAAAGACAGATTAAGAGAGATGGTGGGACCAGGGTTCCATCACTTTATTATTTTGGAGGAGACACTGAAAGCCCTGAGCTCTGATCATCCACACTATTTATTGATTATAATCACTTTGATCTATAGGGTAGGGGTGGAGTGAATCAGTGAGCCAGAAGTGAATCAGTGAGCCAGAACTGGTGTGTCATCCTAAGGATTGATAACAGTGGCAGTTTGGGAGTTTCACAAAACAAGAACATGTGGTTATCTTTAGCTTATTATCTATGTGCAGATGGTAGAACTCAGGCCTTACAAGGAGCCTGCAAGTCTGGTACGTCATAGTGCTACCAAGGGGTTTTACGTCCTTGAGCACAATGTTTATGGTAACAGAGCCTAGGTCACCCTGCACTGGAACATGAGGCATGGAGACGCCTTCCTCCTCAGAGGCCTCCTGTGGCCTTCTGCAGTTTTTTGTTCCTTGTTTATGTGTTACTTATAACCAATTTATGTAGGCATTCTGTAAGTACTTTCTCCTTTGCTGCTTTTCCCAACAACAGTTCAAGATAAAATATGCCCGTGCGTACAGAGCTAAACCAAATCATTTATTCAGCATTTAGAAACCCCAGATCCTGATCAATATCATGGTTTAAACTAAACAAAGACAAATTACATTTTTTGACCATATTATTGAATCTCCTGATAGATTTTCTTATCATTGTTGGATATGACAAAGAGTAACATAAAGAATATTCTATTAGAAAATTATTCTTCTTTCAGAGACTCTGTCTCTTATAGTCTCAGCAAACATTTGCACACAACAAATACATATTCAATTATAATGTAAATATGCGCTAGGGTGCAGTAGGAATATAGATATGCTGCATTTATTATAATAACTTCTCTGCATTTAGCGCTGTGTACAAGATGATCGCCAAATCTTTTACAGAAAATAGTTCTCTTCGATCTTCTCTGGAAGGAAAATTTACAAAATGATGTAAAAGTAAATAGAGGGTAATACAAAAATAAATGGGAAATATATTTCATACAGTTATTCCCTATATGTAGATAAAATTAAAATAATTGTGAAAACTTCTGTTTTGTATATAATATAGTAAAATTATTGTCTTTCCTTGATTTTTTAAAACCTCTTTTGTCTATTGCATTTCATCTCTCTCTTTTTTTTTAAGGCACTTAATGAGTATTTATTGCAGTTAAGTGCCATGGCAGACAATGCATTTGCTCCAGTTGTGTATCACTGATTACATTTCAGATCTTTATAAATAAACAAATTATTCTTTGAGTTTAAATAGTTTCAAATGTGTAAGAACTGTCAGCTCGCTTGGTGGACTCTTCCTAGGAAGGCTCTGTGCTTTGTTTTGCAGCCCTCAGAAGCAAAACAAGGCTGGAGTTATTCAGTATACATGATTGATTGAGGGTTAGGACAATGAAACAGGAAAATATTACAGTGTTCTAGAGGTCTTTCTTATGCTCTAGAGGTCTTTCTTATGTTCTAGAGGTCTTTCTTACCTAGGGTATTTAAACTCTTTTTTTATTGCATTTTAGGTTTTGGGGTACATGTGCAGAACATGCAAGATAGTTGCCTAGGTACACACATGGCAGTGTGTTTTGCTGACTTCCTCCCTTTCACCTACATTTGGCATTTCATCTCTATACCTACATGTATAAGAATTTGCCCACTCTTCTCTCATATTATTAATAGGGCCAGCACTTACCTTTAAAATATATACCTACTTTCTGACTTAATATTTTAAATGTACTCAATATTCATGGCTGGGCGTGGTTACTCATGCCTGTAATCCCAGTACTTTGTGAGGCTGTGACAGGTGAATCACGAGGTCAGGAGTTCAAGACCAGCCTGGCCAACATAGTGAAACCCCTTTTCTACTAAAAAATACAAAACAAAACAAAACAACAACAGCAAAAACCCTAGCTGGGCATGGTGGTATGGGCCTGTAGTCTCAGCTACTCAGGAGGCTGAGGCAGGATAGTCACTTGAACTGGAGAGGTGGAGGTTTTACTGAGCCAAGATTGTGCCACTGCACTCTGACTTGGGCAACAGAATGAGACTTTGTTTCAAAAAAAAAAATTTCATTCAAAAAATACATAATAAATACCTACTATGTAAAAGGTGCCATACTAAAGTTGGAAACCGACAACAAAAGAAGACAGTGTTCCTACTCCGGAGGATCTCACAATTTGAAGATAGACGTTAAGAAAACTCTATTAATTGGTGATACATGCCATAAAAATAATATATGACCCTTAGAGATTGTTCAAGAGACCCTTAACAGAGGATGTGATGTTTAATTCATTCTGAAAGATGAGTGCTATGCCAGACAGAAGGCACAGTATGTGCAGAAGCAATAAGCTATGAAAAATACATTGTTAGAGCATGTTACAGTTTAAGAGAAAAGCCATTGGTGAAATTCCTTTAAGTACATTAACTAAAAATTTAACTGTTAATGTGATTAAAGTGTAATTTTTCATTTAAAGTTTTAGATTAACTATTACATTAATTTTAAGAATAGCATTGGTTCAAAATAAAGAATATTTATTTGTGGTAATTACAAAGTAGAGAACAAAGCTCAGCCAATTACTAGAAAACGACAAGTTTCAAAGAAAACTATTAGTAACAGCCTCTTGAATATGTAAACTGTTGATAGTGCTTATAAGACATATCTCAAAGGGGAACTGGAATCATACAGCCATCCTCTGGCTATTCCCTCCCCACTACCCTTCCTGGGGTCTAGTAACCACTCTACTGTTTATTTCTATGAAATCATCTTTTTTAGTTTTCACATATGAGTGAGAAAATACAGTATTTGTCTTTCTGTGCCTGACTTATTTCAGTTAACATAATCTCCTCCCAAGCTCATCCATGTCACATAAATGACAGGATTTTAGAAAATTATTATTTTGTAACTGAATAGTACTCCATTTTATAGAGATACCACATTTTCTTTATCCATTCATTTGTTGATAGACTTTCAGGTTGATTCCATATTTTGACTAATGATACAACATAGGTGGGAATGCACATATCTCTTAGAAATGGTAATTTGCTTTCCTTTGGGTATCATGCCCAGTAGTGAGATTGCTGGATTTTATGGTAGTTCTATGTATAGTTTCTTGAGGAACTTCCATACTGCTTTCCATAATGGCTGTACTAATTTATATTCCCACTAACAATTTATAACAGTTAATTTTTCTCCACATCCTCATAAGTATTGGTTATTTTTTGTGGGGTGTAACATATTGAAAATATCATATCCTAGATTCATAAAGTTACCTTACTTGCTTGTATGTTTACTTAAAATCATACAGGAATTGTAGAATAAACTTAATTTGAAATGCAGAATATCTAAAAGGAAAATTATTTTGTGTGTGTTCATCAATATAATTTCTTCAATGTTATTTCAAATAACATTCCATTTGTTATGTGACATGTCTCAGATTTAGCCACATTGGCTGTGCAAGGGATAGAGGGTCACAAATGATTGAATATAACTCTCTCTAATTCTGACTCTTATGTAATTAATAGCCATTCATCACATAAATTCTGTTCTTTGGAAACATTCACTTATGATATGAGAATTGGAGGTTCCCTTCTGCTCACTTAATATTTAATGTTTTTATCCTCCCATCTCATTTTCAGTATTGACCTTCATTTGTCCATTTTATTCCAGAATAACAAGTGATAGCCCTCTTCTGTCATCTTAGCTTTTATTAGCCACTGTCGTATTTTCACTGGTAGAGGTTTATGCTGCACCAGTGATTGATTATGTTTAAAATGAGAACAGCTGACAACATGATCACTGTTTACAAATTTCCTCATTTATAACAGGAAAATTTTATAAAGAGGAAAGTATCATTATATCTTTTTCATGATATTTAGTGTTCCTACATTTTGCATGACACTTTTGACTTTTACTAAGTTTTAAGTTTTATTATAATGCTTTTTTCTCATATCTAATTAGCACATACTTTTTCCCCCTCTCTGAATGTCCTTGGGCCATGTCTTATAGTCATAATTTCTATAATTAATTTAACCCACTCATTGTTCATGTCACCAGCAACATGATACTGACTATAAAAAAGTTAGTTAGGAAGGGCTTGAGTTCTGACCCATCATCATGTTCAGATTTCATGGACCTTAAAAGTGAACAGCTTGAAACATACATATGATACTTTTATTCTTGTGCACCATGTATCACATTTGAAATTATATTCTACAACAACAACCTCTTTGTCAATTTAAAGGAAGAGTTATTCTAACAGATGTAATTATTTTTATAACTAAGTTAATAAATTAATGCTGTGAAGGACACACTGCTTTGAAAAGTTAATTAATAGTAACATAATTTCTGTTAGGTTAATATCCTTCTAAGATGTATAAACAAGACACTGTACTTTTCAGTCTATATTAATAACCATTAATCATATTATTAGAATACAGTATTAGCATGTGCTAACTTATTGTTTTTATTTTCTCTGGACTCCTAATGAAGCATGCATTTACATCACTAATATATTTGCTATTACTAATATTTGCCATTTCTACATTTTGTAGAAACATTTTGAATATTTTCTGCCTAACATTAGGCAAGTGAGGTGATTTTAGGAAAACACTGCCAAGAACTAGGATATCTCAGATTCATAACTGAATGTCTTCAGATTCATGAATCTGAAGGCATGTTCTGTTACAAACGTGTTTTATGTCCCTGAGCAAGTTATTTCAATTCTCTGAAACTAGATAAAATTAAATGAAAAAAATACATATCTTGGGAAAAGCAACCAGTCAAGATATAGTAATTTATGGAGGTTTTGGTAATTTACAAAATTTACTTTTCTTCTGAAACGGTAAAAGAGGATACCAAGGAGAGTAAAGATGCCTGAGTGTCACACTTGAGGTGAGAGGCTATATAGATTGTAGTTAGCTTAAAGGAAGGACCATTATCTTCCTATGCTTACGTTTATAGTTCTTATCCGAGTTTCTGCCTGCATTAGTTCCTCTTCAGGAGTTTGCTGATCACTCTGTGATTTTTACTTTGTGAGTCACAGTTGTGAATGATAAACTCCTAGATAGCATAGAATGCAATTGTTTACAAACGATGTACATTTCCAATTACACTTAAGAATACCAACCAGTTTTCTTTGCACTTTACATTAGAAACTCATTTATAACTTCTTTGGTGGAAAATATCACAAAAGTCTTTCCATGTAACATTTCTTTTTTTTTTTTTTTTTCTTTTGAGATGGAGTTTCGCTGTTGTTACCCAGACTGGAGTGCAATGGCACGATCTCGGCTCACCGCAACCTCTGCCTTCTGGGTTCAAGCAATTCTCCTGCCTCAGCCTCCTGAGTAGCTGGGACTACAGGTGCGCACCACCATGCCCAGCTAATTTT
>CAUYOR010133436.1:0-16012 GCA_963573925.1 Callimico goeldii
GACACACAGACACACACACAGACACACACACACACACACAGACACAGACAGACACACACACGGACACACAGACACACACACAGACACAGACAGACACACACACACAGACACACACACACAGACACAGACAGACACACACACGGACACACAGACACACACACAGACACACGGGCACACAGACACAGACACACACACACACACAGACACAGACACACGGACACACAGACACACACAAACAGACACAGACACACACACAGACACACACACACACGCAGACACAGACACACACACAGACACAGACACACACACACAGACACAGACACACACACAGACAGACAGACACACACACACACAGACACACACACACACACACACAGACACACGGGCACACAGACACAGACACACACACAGACACAGACACACGGACACACAGACACACAAACAGACACAGACACACACACAGACACACACACAGACACAGACACACACACACACAGACACAGACAGACACACACACGGACACACAGACACACACACAGACACACACACACACAGACACAGACACACACACGGACACACAGACACACACACAGACACAGACACACACAGACACACACACACACACACACACACACACACAGACCAGACCATTAACAAGAAGCATATAAATCAGCTCCACTCCAAATGTGTGGACTGGAGTTGAAGCCTGGCACCTTCAGTGCCCGCTGCTGAGACACAGCCTAGATGTCCTGTCTGCGGTTGTGTGGTGCCTGCTCTAGGCAGAGCCCCTTGAACTTTGGATCTACGGGCCTGCTAAGGGAGTCGGGTAGTGACTCAGCTGCCGGCCGCACTGACTTCTGCTCCAACAGTCAGATCCTGCAGGAATCCGGCTGCACCCCCAGCTGGGAGTTTTGAACAGGCTTTTTAACCAAGGAGCAAAGGTTAAGGGAATCAGCAAGGAGTGGTGAGGTACCCAGGGACTCACAGTAGCGAGAAGCTGTTAACACCCCTAGGCCTAAAAGGGACTGGAGACTGATTAAGAACTCAAGCCAGTGAAGGGTGTGGGAGTTTGGGGGAGGTAGTCACAAAAACAGGCAGACCTGACTGGAAGCACTGAGACCCCTCAAACTTCTGATTCTCCCCACCCCATCCTTACCCAGGGTCCGGACAACTTTTCTCATAGTTCCCTCGTTTGACTGCAGAGTTCAGCCTAAATGTGAGACTTTTTTCTCGCATCAGATGGATAGTAGCTCTCTTCCAAGCCTGGTTTCTCCAGGCGCAGATACCTAAAGTCCCCTTCACTCCCCCAGAGAATCAAAAAGCAACTGTTCGTGTCTCGAGCACACCCTAAACCACATCTTCTAATGCCCTTGGAGGAGTGTTAAGCAAGCTTTATACATTCTCTTACTAGAGTTGAATGCATTTCCATCATTCCATATGCCTAACCCTTGTCCTCGTGGTACAGTGGAAGGAGTGTAAGTTCTGAAGGCCGACAGAACTAGGGTCAAATTTAGACTCTCACTATCTCTGTGTTCTTGGGCAAGCTGTTTAATGTCTATTATCTTATAAAACGATTCCAACCTAGCAGAGCCAGGAAGATTAAGGTAAAGCGTTTATTCCTGTGCCTGAAAAATGAAAGGATCTCAGTAAATGCTCCCTTATATTTCCTATGTCTTCGTAACTAATACCCACCCTCCCCCAACCCTCAGCACCCAAACTAACCTTTGATTCAGTACATTTTCTTTTGACATTGATTTTTCTTCCCGTCCTGTCCTGCTTTCCTGATCACTGACACTTGCCGACACCTCCCATATTACCTGAACTACTTAAATTCTTATTTGCAACCTGTTCCTCTTCCTGTTTCTGTTAACTGCAGATTTCTTAATCTCCACACAGCTGACCTGGAATGCAGAGGAGAGTCCCAACACCTACATGAAGACTTTTCTCATCCTGCTAGTTTGACTCACACCAAGGATTCAGAATGAGTTAGAAAGAGGTGTTTCTCCCTGGAGGTACAACCAGCTTTAGATTAAACAATTCTGATGAAAGTCAAGCATTTGTGAATGAGAAACCAAACTCTGCGTACATTTGTTTTTGTAATTCCTTCAGAGTTTATTTACATAAGGGTAGCTTTTTAAATGTACTATTATTTCAAAAATAGATTTCTTTACTATAATTTAAAATTATTATTGACTCAATTGCTTTAGGTTGTTCGAGTAGTCCAATTTAAATAATTAAAAGATTAAAACATACTTATATTTGCTGACCAATATAATATTTTCAATGTTGCTCTTTTATAATAGTACTTGATCTTCTTCTTAAATCCTTTTAAGAAGCAAATTAATGGTATCATACAAACCAAAAAACAAAGTAACATCATCCGAGTGATGTCACCAATATGCCGAATTATCTCATTCCCTTCAAATAGGTCTGTGACTCTTGAATATGCAACAGTTTGTTCCTGTGTGTTGTCAGATGACCAGCAGTACTACTCCAAATATCGGCAACTCAAATATTAGCCAGCCACTCAGGCTAATCAAGCAGAAAACAACTGAGAAACGGTTCATTTGTGGTGCTTCACTGTGCCATTTTCAAGGCACTGTGAAAGAGGGCAAGAGTCCCTACACAGTCTCCCCAGTAATATGGCACGTGGAATGCGTCTGTCTTGGTTTATGAAGGCCGTTCCACTCTGCTAACAAAATCGATCTTGGGACTTGCCTTACTTACCTTTGCAGGAAGGAAGTGGATATCCCACGTCATTCAGGTTCTCAATACATCTTAACATGCAATATCCCAGTAAGTCAGGTTTGGTTTTCAACCTTGTCCCTGCCTCAGCACTGCTAAGGAACATCGTGTACTCACTTTGACACCAGTGGTAGTGCATGCATGTGCTTTCAAAAACTCCCTCTGATGAACCTGATAGATGATGCCAGCCCTCCTCCGTCCCCAACCGAGATCACAAACTTACGCAAAGGTTTTCATGTATTTTGTAAAGAGCGATTCTACACCCTAGAAATGACCATAAAGTAGAAAGTGCAACTTACCTTGTATATAGGTCACAGCCATCCAGACAAAATAAATGTACATTATATGAACTATCAGCCAATTTGCCCTTCTGTCTAGTGGATTCAGTAGCCAAGTCCTCCCTTTTGAATTAACGGTACACTTGGCCCTCTGAATTACACTATCATATAGCCAGTTTATTGAAACCTTTGGGGCCTATACATAAAGGTATTATTAAGATGCTTTATCCCTAATCTGAGGGAACAGTCTTTTAACAAATCAAAATATATTCTATGAACTGAAAAATTTATCTGGCCTGGGGGATGACACCTTTTGCTCTCTCTCTTTTTGCTGTTACATTAAGATTTTCTAAGGTTCTGTGCATTATTCTATCAAGAGACTATCCCTGATAACAGTATTGTTAATACTGCTTTGACTTTGTAACAGGAAAACAAATAATATCACTCTTTTTTCTGTTGTTTTCACTCTTTTGGTGGTACTGTCAATTCTGGCTTCTGTGAAGTAAAAGAATATTCTGATATCAACTATGAAATCTTCTATATCAAGACAAAATAAATCAAGAACTAAGATACATTGAGAGTGTGTATACATTGACAACTATGTGAGGTATCATGAGAGTCTGAAAGTAAAAGAAAGCCTCGGCCACTGGGGTTTTAGAAAAGAACCAAAAGTCAGATGATAATAGTTCTGAAAAATTTCACTTTTCACAACAATCATTCAAAATTTCTTTGCCTTTTTTCTGCTGATGAGCATTACAACAATTTCTTTGAATCTCACATACATGCTTTTGATTCAGTTACCATGATGCTTTATTCTGCCATTTAGCAAAGATGGCTGTCAGTTTTGTTGGCTGGTTGATCGTTTCTCTGTACACAGCGTTACCGTGTGCCATGGCTGAAGATGGTCCGCTGTGATACGGTTAGACAAAATTGGATTGAAAAGCAACAATACAGGTACTTTTTCTGTCAATAACTGAATTTTGCTTTATTTGCATTTGCAAAGGAGATATTTTGTGCATTTAGTTTCTTGAAATGGCTGAAGGTCAGTTATGGTTTTTTATTGGAATTCCTTTATTTTAATAAGTCAAATTTGCTCTAATTTTTATGAATATCTGAACGTTGAATAGGGACATAGAAGAAGGATCCCTGAACATCTCTCTCATTTTTTATTGTTTTTAGAGGCTTGGTTTATAACATTACTTTAGGGTTCTTCCACCTCTGAATCAATAGCCTTTTGATACATAAGAATGAATATAGTTATTTTCTTGGAAAAACATTCTGGAATACATATTAATCGCTCAGTAAGTATTAAATATATACAACTTGACATTTCCAGTTGAAAAAAAGTAAGGGACTCATTTTATTAATAATTATTGCATCAGTTTAAAGTATCTATTTTTAACATGAATCAAGTAAAAATCCAACTGGTACAATTACAAAAGAGAAGGGACATATTTATGAATCCAGGGAACAAAGTTTGATACCCGTGTGTAAACCCCAGGAAAATTTGGTCGTCCACATCCATGTCCCCAGCTAACAATGCCAGTCAGAATCCATTTTCCATCACTGTTTCTTCGACAAGCTAGAGGTCCACCTGAGTCTCCCTACACAAAACAGTAATGAAAGCAGAAAGCCAGTTTGTCTTATGACCATCGGTCTCATCTTTACTGCATCTAATGAATTGTCTGCAAGCATCCTGTTATGACAGATTTTTGCTTGGCTGATCCCATTTGGGAAGTGTCGAAAACCAATGTGAAGATTCTATCATTTTAGAATTTTTCTTCCTATAATCAGTCATGTTCACTAGAAGAAACATGATTCTTTAGGCTAAGAATAACATTAGAAACTTCTTATTGGAGAAAACAACTCTCACATACCCCTAAACAAAGAATACACCTCAGTAAAGGAGTGGTGGTGGTGGTGGTGACGGTGGTGGTGGTGGTGACGGTGGTGGTGGTGACGGTGGTGGTGGTGGTGGTGGTGACGGTGGTGGTGGTGGTGGGACGGTGGTGGTGGTGATGGTGGTGGTGGTGGTGGTCATGGTGGTGGTGGTGGGATGGTGGTGGTGGTGGTGGCGGTGGTGGGACAGTGGTGGTGGCGGTGGTGGGACGGTGGTGGTGGTGGTGGTGACGGTGGTGGTGGTGGTGGGACGGTGGTGGTGGTGACGGTGGTGGTGGTGGGACGGTGGTGGTGGTGATGGTGGTGGTGGTGGTGGTGGTGGTGGTGGTGGGACGGTGGTGGTGGTGGTGGTGACGGTGGTGACAGCGGCGGTGGTGGTGGTGACGGTGGTGGTGACGGTGGTCGTGGTGACGGTGGTGGTGGTGGTGACGGTGGTGGCGACGGTGGTGTTGGTGGTGACGGTGGTGGCGGTGGTGGTGATGGTGACAGTGGTGGTGGTGGTGGTGGTGACGGTGGTGGTGACGGTGGTGGTGGTGGGACGGTGGTGGTGGTGGGACGGTGGTGGCAGTATTAAGGGTTAACATTTAGTGCTAGCTATGTGCTAAGAATTGTTTAAAGTCATTTAATCTTCACGACAACCTTATGAGGCATGGTTATCTCAGAAGGTTTACTTCTATCTCTGGGCCATGCAACTCCAATGATTGGCTCACAGCCCCATGGTGGAGAAGAGCCAGCCCCTGTTTAGTTAGCCAGGTCCAGTGAAAAAACCCTAACAACTACCGGCCCACAGTCATCTACAAACAAATCACTGTCACTTGGCAGTCCTTTCTGGTATCTCGATTCCTCTAAGCAAAGGCTTAAATAATTCAAGGTATAAGCATAATTTCCACAGTATCAGTCCTTTAAATTATAATATGTAGGTTTTATTTTCCTATTTCAGAGGGTAGATAATCTTGCAGTTTACTCAGAGGCAACAAATTTGCCCATGTATCCAAATTATGATCTGATACCTGATCAGGAAAATTCCAACTAGTAGGAAACTGGGCTCTTTATTCTAATTGTCACCACATCAACTCTACTAAGTTTAATGAGTAAACACTGATGGCTGTGTGGAA
Source organism: Callimico goeldii (assembly GCA_963573925.1). Taxonomy (NCBI): domain Eukaryota; kingdom Metazoa; phylum Chordata; class Mammalia; order Primates; family Cebidae; genus Callimico; species Callimico goeldii. Next base: position 6,038 of record CAUYOR010133436.1, read on the forward strand.
CAGGGCTATGTAACCGACTAGCTATGGGAAGCACCCAGCATAGAATACCCTGAGCATTAGAGAGGCAAGGGTTCAAGTCCCAGCTCAGACATTACACTTACGAGCTGTATGACCTTGGGCAATTTACTTACCCTCTCTGTGCTCAGTTTCCTCCTCCATAAAATGAAGGGAAAATAGTCATTGGAATGAATTTATGTAAAGAACCTAGCACAGTGCTTGCCACAAAATAGGAGCTCAGAAGACTCAAGTCATTATTATAGGATGAGTTTTTGTGGCATCATGGCTAAGGCTGTGGAAAGACGAAAGAGCCACTCTCACTGTCCTACTCACCCTCTAAATCAGGGGTGTTCAATCTTTTGGCTTCCCTGAGCCACACTGAAAGAAGAAGAATTTTCACGTACCATACATAAAATATACTAACACTAACGATAACTAATGAGCTAAAAAAAATTACAAAAAAAAATATCATAATATTTTCAGAAAGTTTACAAGTTTGTGTTGGGCCACGTTTTAGACCATCCTGGGTTGCATGTGGCCCATGGGCCATGGGTTGGACACGCTTGCTCTAAAGCATCTGTTTACTCTTCGGCAATCATGTAGGTAACTGTACAGATTGGAATCTCAGAAATGCCTCCCCAGAGGTGGCCTCCAACTTTACCACTGCCAAGGGCCTACGGGACAACCTACAAGTGAGTACTCTCTGCTAGCTCTCCATTCCTCTCTTCTTTCCCCTAGCGCATGCTTCAAGGGAGTGAGGAAATAAAAACCCTTTGCATTTTGGAAATAAATTGGTTATAAGAAAATTATGGCAGAATGATGCATGTTGATCTCATCCTCTAAATATTGAAGGAAAATACATGCAGCACATCATAGAAAACTGAGTTCCATAGAATCAATTATTTCAATACCTCTCCATGACCTTAGGCAATTGGATTAAAATTAATATCTGAGCAGCTGAGATGAGTTAAGGCAACTACCTGCCCTGGTTATTTCCCAGTGTTATGTAGATTAAGTGGGAAAGCACAACATGTTAATCGGGGGGCAGGTGCAGTGACTTACTTTGCAGGCGTCTCTCTTGCCTGACATTACACCTGCACAGAGCATCCGAGAAGTGATGATCCCATAGGTGGAAACACAGAGCGTTTGATCAATGAGCTCTACCTCTGCTTGCTGCAGAACAAGGGAGCCTTTATTATCTGCAAAACACATTGGAAGTAGAAGTGTTGTTAGTGGTAGTGGCTACATGTATTCAGGGCTTCATTTGAAAAGTTAACACACATTATCTCCTTTTACCCTCATAGCAGCAATTCTTTGAGGTAAATCTACTATCATCCTCATTTCGCTGATAAAGACATGGAGTGTTAAGAGACTGAAGGACTTGTCTGGTGACACACAGCTAGCGAGTAACACAAGAGTCAGACCCAAGGTCTGACCCAATTACTTGGGTCTGAACAACTGTGCCACATTCCTCACCATTTCCCTCCTGTTTTCAGTAGGATAGTGAGTCAGCACCGGTTATTACCAGTATCTTCTATTCAAGAGAGCTCTTTAATGGCATAACTGATACATGGGAGTCTCTGACGAACCATAAAAACCTAACAGTTTGCGTGTAGCCCTTTCACTTCCTTTTGAACCTACCTAGCTAAGAAGATTCAGAAAAAGAAGCACACGCACACATACTTAGACTTACAAAGAAAACATCTCATAAGTTGTTTGGGAAGACACTTTCCTTTTACGATATACGATAATGTACTCAAAGCACTGAACACAGTAACCTATCAAAGTTGCAAGTGTTCATTCAGTCAGCCGCCTTCCCTCCTTAGGACGCTGGGACTTCAGTGGACCCAGACTGGTGGTGAGTGTTACCACTTCAATAACTAAAGAAAAGCAGAGAGAAACTGCCTTTGAGCAGCTGCCCACACTTCAGGGTGTCCAAATGAGGCTACGGGGTAAGGTTCGAGAATTTCAGACACTGTGTGTCTAAAGCCTTGAAACGGACGGCAGAAGAGTGTGAAGTTATTGGAAGATCAGGGAAAATGTTAGCAGTAGCGTTTGAGGAGACATTCACAAAGCATTGGATCCTTCCCCTCACTGTAGATTCAGAATCCCACCTTAAATCCTGGACCATGAAAAACATTGGCAGGGCAGATGCAGGGACTTCCCTACTATACAGCCTGATCTTTGTGCATCTTGAAAAGGTGTCCTCTCAGGTCACAGGAATTGCAAAAAGGTATCGCCTCTGGGTGGACTGAATCTGGGCTGGTATAAGCTCCAGGCCTGAATTTTTGGTTTGGGAACTAAGGGAAGGCTGGAGTTCAGACCTCACTCTTATCCCTTGGCCAATTGCATAGGTGCAGGACATACTCCCATAATCTTCCAGACTGTTGCCTATGAGCTGACATAGTGGAGTGTGTACGTGTGTCCTTCTCTCCTTTATAAATGAATCAATTCTTTGAGTGAAAAGGGAGGAATTGCTCATTCCCTAATGAAAACATAGCATACTCTTCAGAGAGTGACAAGGGCCCATAACTATCTAGTCAATCCTGCCTTGCTCATACACAGTCCTCTCCCTCTTTATGAGACGGGCCCTGCTTCTTTTGAAGCAGGTGGAAAGCATCGTTAAAAAGGTAACTCCAATCTGTCCTCCAATCCAACCTTCCAGAGCTGTCAGGAGGCTCAAAGGAGATGATATACACAAACCCTCTCTGTGAACCCTAAAGCTCTGCATAAACACCTTATCATCCTCTGCAGGGGAAGGGCATAAACATTCATTCATACACACACCTGCTTCATGCCTTCGCCCCCAGCCAGTTACCCAGCACTTCTCCCCACTGCGAACTCTCTGGCTGGCAGGAGGAATGCATATTGGCTGAATGAGCTGTTTCAGGGTCTCAGGCCAGGCAATACTGAGCTGTAGCAAAGCAATATCATAATCGAAAGTCTGACTGTTATAGTACTCGTGGACCACAATTCTTCTCACCGGGGAGACAAACTTGGCGCTCCCCTGAACATACATCCCAAGGTGTGCAGTCCATGGTGTGGGATCTGACAGCCTGATAGAACAGTAATGAAACACAAAGTTAGCAGCTTAAAGAACCATGTGTGGTTTGCAAACAAGCACTCTAAAGAGTTGAGGGCTGAAAAGGAAGGGCCTGACTTCCCTTACTATAGCCACCGGCCCTGTCTAGGGACTATGGCAGAAATCATAACTGTAGGCCTCCCTTGTCTCATTAACAAAGCCAGAAATGAAGTAAGCGATGGTGGGAGTGACGAGTTACAGGAAATCCATTCAACAACGTCCTTGCAAATGCCTGTACATTTTCTTGCCACTGGTATTCCAGGAACCACACACAGGTCGAGCATGTTGGTAACTAGAATAAATTTGCTGCATTCTCCCTATTCATGCTGACAATGGCATTTGATGGAGAACCCTACTACCAAATTTAATTGATATGAATACCAAGATAGATTAGCAATCAAAGCGTTGTAAGCATGAATTTAATGACATTCCTTCCGGCAGACTACCAGAAGCCTTAATGGTCACTGCTCTTACTGCTCAACAATGCCCATTCATAGGGTCACCAACCCCCATTCCCATGTCTTTTCAGAATCCCAATCTTGACCCCCATGACCTTGCACAAGTCACAAAAGGACTTGTAATCTCCGTATGAGGCTTCCATCTCCATCAGCATAAGAGTGGGGGTGAAGAAAATGAGGAAGCCCCAGAGTTTTGCTCACTAATCCGCTTAGCTGATGTCTCATGAGTGGCAGTGGACACCCAAAGAAATATTAGGGTTAACACATTATTTGGAGCAGTTTCACAGCATTAGAGACTAATGATCTAACAGATGTGAAGCTATCTTAATAATTCATACAAATCCTATAATTTCCAGGAGAAGCAAATACCCAAATTGTGTAACTTCATTGAAATACAAAAAACAAATACAGAATGAGAAGTGAATTATTTTTTTCAACCTAAGATTCAGTAGATTCAAAATAAGATTAAATTTTAACTGAGGTTGTTTTCTAAGATGTCTTATTACCCTTAGCTAGAAGAGCATCTGTCCCATAATAATCCCATTGCTGAAGATAGACAGAGCCCTTCCAAACCAATCCTGATGGGCCTCTCCAGGATGCCCCTCCTAGTCTAATTAGGGATCTGCATGTTTCTGTCACTCTGCAGTGCCCGTTCTTCTCCGCGTTCTCTGCACATTCTCTCTCGTTTGCTCCCTCTGAGTTAAAAGCCCTATCTGATTTTCTCAGCCTTAGTAAAAGCCTATTTATTCTTGATGTTTCCTTTGTGTTCTTTTTTTTAATACCAATAATACCTAAAAAAGAGTTTGTCACACAAGTGGGATCCAAAAAATGAAAGCTCAGTTGAGTCGATTCAATGTCTCCAACAGGGATCTGCTTCCTACAGTTTGAGGGCAGATATATCATCTGTGGCCAGAGAGAGCCACTTGAGAGTAAGGATTGAGATGCCCTACCTGCTTCCATGAAAACAGTGGGCTGCAGAAAGAAGCCACTCCCTGGAGATGACCGAGGCGCCACAGTAGGCAGATCCAACAAAGTGGAGGCTGACCTGCCACGGCCAACCCCCCTCCAGGGTGTCTGTGCCCCCGATGATGCGGTGAAGGGTGGAGGGACTCCTGCTGCAGGCTTTAGTGGAGAAAGGGCATGTGGTTTAAAGATCGACATGGAAGAAAAATGGAATGAAGCCAGTTTAGTGCTGGCTGTAAACGGACTCACTGGGTAGCAATTTGACATCTCCTTATCTAGAGGACAGAGAATATGTGAATCTGTCTGAAACCAGTACCAAGAAACCACTCCCTCCTTTCTGAAGCATGCCCTGATACTCTCTAAACCACAATGCAGGTGGGAGGAGGAAGGAGACCTGTTGTAACAGCTGGACTGACATCAACAGCAGCCTGTGGACTTAGATTGTCAGGTAAAGAGGAACGTAACTGAATTGAGAATTTCTTTGAAGTTGTGCTGATGTGACAAGAAGCATTTGGGAAAAGGTCTATAAGTCCCTGACAAATGAAAACCTACTGGGAAAACTAGTTATCAGAGAAATTGTTTACCAGTGTAAATAGTATTGGTAAAGACGTATAATTTACATGTTACCACATGGCCAATTACTTGCCACGTGACTAATAGGAGCATGCGGGAGATTAGTTATTGGGTCAAACCCAGAGCAAGAAACAGCACTTGATACTGTTCCTAAGACATTACTAACAAGTCAACAATAGATGCTGTGTTCCAGTACCGATTTATTTTCTCACAGGATGTTTTTATTCAAGATCTTCTCCCTCGATTAAAGTTATTATAAAGTGAATGTTCTCATTATAAAAATTTAATTTATTAATGCTGTTATCAAGAAGACAGAATTCATTCTAAACTTTTTGTTTCTGAGAAACAATTTCAGACTCAGTTTGCCAATAGTTACTATTCTTTTGGCTTATGTCAACCTCCAAGAAGGGAATGAAAATATAAAACAAGTAAACTGAAGAGGGAATACAGGAATCCAAAGAATGCATTTCTACTCACTGCAGCCTTCTTCGTCACTTCCATCTGGGCAATCCACTGCCCCATCACATTTTGCATTTTGTTTCCTAAAGCAAATATCATTGCCACACTTAAAAGTTCTGTTGTTGCATGGAATACCTAAAAATGGACAAAAGAAGAAACAGCTTACCTTAGCCAAACACAAATTGAGTAAATGAGATTTGAATGCATAACCCCGAACCTTATAACAATGGTTGAATCATAGGATTGGTATTTGCTGCTCTGGGATAAATGGCAGAGAGAAGTGAAACAACCTCACAGCGATCTGTTTCTTCACCTGAGAAAAGCCATTTGAAGGCTGGCAGCATATCTGTTGAGAATGGATCTGACCACCTCTTCTTTCTCCTACAGCAGGTGGGATGTGAAGAAGGGCACCACGTCAGTGGCTTTAGGCTGGAGCCTCTTTGCTATTACCTTGTCTTATTCTCCAAAAAAAAAAACTTTTGAGCAAAAATCACTGCCATATTCAGTTATTTTATATCAGTAGGCAGCAAATGGACAGATTTGTGAATTACAACACATTTCTTCACAACCCTGGAGGTTTGTTTCTGCAAGGGTGACAGTGAAACATGTTCCATTCCAGTATTTGGCAAGTTCTTCTACATCAAGTCCTCTGTATCCTACAATCTTGAGCATCATTAAAAGCAAGTAAGCAATAAGAATCTGCCAGTATTCATACAAGAACACACACACACACATTCCACCCCATTTAGAGTGACCAACTGTCCCAATTTGTTCCCTTGGAACTAAAGGGGTTCCTAAGACAAGGGGCTTTCAGTACTAAATCTGGATAAGTTCCAGAGAAACTGGGACAAGTTGATTGCCAAAACCCCTAACCCATCAGGTGTACTTTTGTCCTGATCAGGAGAGTTTCCTGGGAGGAACGGCAGGGCACAGAGGACTCTCCCTCACTTTGAGTGCAGTTTTGCTCATCCCGGCCATTGTCACAGTCCCTGAAGCCATCACAGATGAAAGGGCCATGCTGCCGGAAGGAGCTGGTATTGCAGGTAGGTTGAGGGCTCACTAGAATAAAAAAATGAAACGAAGTTCATGCGCCTGAGATACCAGCTGGGTTCTCTGGTGATCAGCAGTGCCAGTCTCAAGGTACAAATCATGCCAATGACTTAAATAAAACAAAAAGTGTATTTTCCTCAAAACTGACACTTCCATGAGGAAAAGTAGGTGTTCAAACTTTGGTGTAATTTCTAGCACTTGAGTTTGTCAGGTCTAATTTTTGCTTTTGTATAAATGCGTTAAACTCTAGTGGCTTATTTAATTACCACTAAATGCATCATGGTAATTTATTTTAAGGAAAATAAAAATCATAAGCTATGATCTAAATTAAACTCATCTATCTTCCTAAGCAAAATAAAAGTGCTCTGAGATTGGAGATTTTGTCTTCTTCATCTCTCTACCTCAAGCTCCTGAACAAATAGTAGTGGTTTACTAAAGGTTTGTTGAATGAATTAATGAATGTGAGATCTTAAAGGATAAGCGACTTTGGGTTTATGTTGTCCTGTGGTCTCTTTGGAATTATTTTGTCTGATGAGATCCTGAATTAGGAAATATTCGTGCAAATGTATCACATTTTTCCCCTTTGGAATACTGTCATTAATTGCCTTTAGACCAGCAACAAGTACAAGCAAGCAAATTTAGAAAGTATGATTTCTTAGACATTTCTGGTTTTGTGAAAAGTCAGCAGTTTTGCTATCTGTGCCTGTTTTTTCAGAGGCATCTCTTGTGAGGGCAGGTAGGAGGATATTACTGCCCTAACATTGTTCGTTAGGTCTGTGGGCATACCTAGTGGACTCTAATGAGTAATAACGATTACCAAAAAGTCCTTATTATAAATTAATGAGAATCATTTTTGTTTGGAGAATCAGCACCAGCACAAAGGATAATAATGTAAAAAACAAAAAACAAAACAAAAAAAAACCCGTCATTATATAACAATCAGTATTTATTTTCTTAAGAAATCGAACACTACAGATTTAAATAATCAATGAACCATAAACTTAGACAAATTTTGTGTTTTGTTTTGCCAATTAAAAAAATAAGGTATAAACTAGGCATGGCGGCTCATGCCTGTAATCCCAGCACTTTGGGAAGCCAAGGTGGGAGGATTGCTTGAGCTCAGGAGTTCTAGATTGACTTGGGCAACATAGTGAGACCCCATTTGTATGAAAAGTAAAAAAGTTAGTGGGGTTCATGGTGTGTGCCTATAGTCCAAGCTACTCAGGAGACTGAGTGGGGAGGATCCCTTGAGCTCAGGAGTTCGAGGCTGCAGTGACCTATGATCACACCACTGCTCTCCAGCCTGGATGGCAGAGCAATACCTTGTCTCTAAAAAAATAAATAAATAAAGTATCATTCTGGGGGTTCACTCAGGGTGGTGGCAAAAATACTAAAGGAAAAATATTAGAGAGAGCTTTAGGGAATAGTCACTTTTTGGAAGGCCAAAGGTTTACATAGCTTGTAATGATTGAATGGGTCGAAGGTGACCAGCTCTTACCCTAGGACAGTAGAATATATACTAGAAATTGTAAAAAGTTTCTCCAGAGAAGTCCTTACCTCCGTCTCCATTAGCAAAACCTTTGATCATCGCTAGTCGTTAACTGCCTTCTACAAAGAGGGTCGGCACAAATAATTATCCTCTAATGGGATTGATCCAAAGACCCTTATCCTCTGATATGCTAAATAAGAGCCTGGAGTTGAGACTGCTGGAGGCCGGCTGCCATTAACTCCTTTGAGTGAGTGGCCCGGACACCCCAGCTCACTCTTCCACTGCATTCTGTGTTGAGTTATTCAACCGCCGCTGAGTCACGTCCGCAGGACAGACCCCCACAGATGGTGACCCTGACACATAGTCACGGGTTATTTTTCATTAATATAATTTTTCACAGTTATATAGAGCATAGTAACTGTATTTTTCCAAGAATATGAAAAAGATTAAATTGACTTAAACACTCTGGACTTCCACGAGAAAATGCTGCCAATGGTGTCACATAATTGAGTGAACTGTCCTTCCCATATTGCTCCCTGAAACTAGACTTAGCTTCAGGAATGAGGGGCAGATCGTCATGAAAAATTAAGACAGAGATTCTCCACCAAAACTGAGCACACCCGGTTATCGCACACTTTAGTCATTACCAATGTGATGTCAGTACAAATTGTACAGGTTAGAAAAACAACACCACTTTACCTTTTATGGGGCTGGCTTCAGTGGCTCATGCCTGCAATCTCAACACTTTGGGAAGCCAAGGCAGTCGGATTGCATGAGGCCTGGAGTTTGACACCAGCCTGGGCAACAAAGTGAGACATTGTCTCTAATAAAAATCTTCTAAAAATTAGTGAGACATGGTGGTGCACACCTGTAGTCCCAGCTACTTGGGTGGCTGCGGCCGGAGTATCTCTCTTTTTTTTTTTTTTTTTTTTTTTTTTTTTGAGACGGAGTTTCGCTCTTGTTACCCAGGCTGGAGTGCAATGGTGCAATCTCGGTTCACCGCAACCTCCACCTCCTGGGTTCAGGCAATTCTCCAGCCTCAGTCTCCCAAGTAACTGGGATTACAGGCACGCACCACCATGCCCAGCTAATTTTTTGTATCTTTAGTAGAGACGGGGTTTCACTATATTGACCAGAATGGTCTCAATCTCATGACCTCGTGATCCACCCACCTCGGCCTCCCAAAGTAGGAGGATCTCTTGAGTCCAGGAAGCCAAGGCTGCAGTGAGCTGTGATCACACCACTGCACTCTAGCCTGAGTGAGACCCTGTCTCAAAGAAAAGAAAACACACACACACAAAACCCGTTCTCCTTTATTTATAAACCACAGTTGAGAGCCGGGCTCCATAAAGGAGCGTGCTGAAGGAGTACTGCTCTGCAAACCCTGAGCGTCTCTCTAGGTGGAGAATCTGCCTTCAAACAGGATTTCGGTGTTTAAGATTGCGGTGAATCAAGTTACAAGCCACAGATCTTTACTCTCTGTGGTAGTATTATGCACCCCAATGTTACCGTAGCCCCAAGGTGTACAGAGTAAATTTCCCTACCCGACTTGGTTCTCAGCTCTGTGACTTGCTTTGAACAATAGAACGTAACACCGATGATAGTGTAGCAGTTTCAAGCCCAGGCCTTAGGGGAAACCATGTTGCTTCCACTCTCCCCTCTTTTCCTTTTGCCACTGCCATGACTAGCCCACTGGCTCTATGAGGCAAAGAACCATAACAAGTAGAGCTGTTTGGGACCGGGCGCAGTGGCTCATGCCTGTGATCCCAGCACTTTGGGAGGCCGAGGCGGGTGGATCACGAGGCCAAGAGATCGAGACCATCCTGGTCAACATGGTGAAACCCCGTCTCTACTAAAAATACAAAAAATTAGCTGGGCATGGTGGCATGTGCCTGTAATCCCAG
>CAUYOR010133439.1:0-32549 GCA_963573925.1 Callimico goeldii
GCCTGTAATCCCAACTACTCAGGAGGCTGAGGCAGGAGAATTGCCTGAACCCAGGAGGCAGAGGTTGCGGTGAGCCAAGATCGCGCCATTGCACTCCAGCCTGGGTAACAAGAGCAAAACTCCATCTCAAAAAAAAAAAAAAAGGAAAAAGAAAATAAGAAAGTGGGATAAGGATCTTTGGGCGTACAGGTGGAGAAAGAAGAGATATCAAAAGATACATTAGAACTACTGAGAACAGTAGCAGCTGACTTTCTCCATTAAATCATGCAAACCCGTGCTCTCTTGCATCCCAGATCCAAGTTTTGTTCTAAGCTGCCAGATTTCTTTGTCTTCCACACAATTTCAAAAACATTTCTTTCTTGGAGATTCTGAGATTGAAATGTGTTATTCAAACATGTCCATACATGAATATTGTGAACATTCTGCCTCTCCTCAGCTGAATTTAAGATTTTATAAATTATTCTGGGAAGAATGCCCCGAATTAAATACTCTTTTATGCAGTGAATTTTGAAAATCTTCTGTTGCTTGAAGCATTAATCTCCAAACTATTTTGATTTCACAGCACCCCGTCGGTGCCCAAATTTATATAATTTTAAAATTTCATCCATGTATTGCTGTTACGGTATGCTATAGCATTTAAAATACACACAAAATGTAAGTGAAAGGACGCTGAGATAAAAAATAACTAGAAATATAAATTCTAATATTTCTTTCCAAAGGGTTGAGAACACTCACTTTTAAGACCTCTGGGCCAATGGATTAGGTGTCCATACACATACTTGCAGCGTACCTGTTTAGCGACCATCATAAAACAATTTATTTTATGTGTGATTTCAACTGAGGCTCTCGTAATACCACAGGGGGCTAGAAGTAAAATTGCACGTGAATATATCTCTTCACATGCAGATATCAAGTTTTGTAGGCTCGATTAAATAATCATCATGAGCTGTTTTATTACTCCGTCATCAAGCTGTCTACTGCTAGATAGTAATCCAAGGCTCACAGTAGATTCCCTTTCTTCAAGGGTTTAAATCTCAAGGCGCACTGAAAGCAAAGCAATGACCTACCAACAAAAACAAAAATTAGTGTGGTTATCATTACAGATATCCATTTCTATAAGGAATCAGTGAAGAAATACAGAAGGCTGCCATGCAGCGGGAGGAAAGCACTGACTCAGAGGTAGGTGTGCTTGCCGTCTAGAGTAGTTCGTTGGCTTTCCACGGCCTCCAGCGAAAAGGGCTTCACAGCTTCCATCTCCTTCTGGCTGCTGTGCAGTCTTTCTCATTGTCCTCCACATCTTCCTTCATTGAAATGTCTTCCCCTGGTTTAAATCAGACCCTAGGCTTCCAATCCAGACAAGATGGTGTAGACCTATGTACCTGCTCCTCACCCTGAAAACAGCTGGAAGCAACTCTGGTTATTGGTAAGAAGAAGGTGAGCTGGTTTGGGACTCAAAGACTAGAGGAGCAACACCCCGTGGAACGAAGTGACCAAGTAGAACAAAGTGACCCAGGCCCAGCATTTTCCTTCAATGCATCGCCAGAAAGAGGCCTGGGTAAGGCTACACCTCCTCTGATGGAACTGGAGCCCCTCAGAAAGCACAAGGCAAGCCAGGAAGAATCATTAAGGTAGATGGATGGAGAGAAGCAACTTTCCTTCCAGTGGGGAGACGCCAAGCTTGCCCCACAGTACTTGCAAGAAACTCCACAGCCGTCTCATCCTGGAACCTCTTTGCCTCTGAGGGCCCATGTCATCCTCCAGAGGGTGCCTTCAAGGGGGAGGTCACACCACGTGGCCCAGCCTGGGAAATACTCTGACCCTCAAAGAAGAGAGGATCTCGTCAGAATAAGCATTTTCCAGAAAAGCCACCACAAGCCTGGAATTCCCTTCCATACTGGGGATACCAGGATGAGTGTGTGAAACCAGGAGGAGGGACCCAGACACAGCAGGCAGCAGTACCTGCAAAGTCTGTCTCCTAGGCCTAATACTCCCCTCCTCTGCCCAGAGATCCTGGGGCAACCAGGGGCAGAGTTGGGATATTATGCCCCAAGAGCTGACTGGTGAGCCTCTTTCTACCTGCAGGCCTGGGACTGCCTTCTCTCACCTAGGGACACCCAGTGACCCTTCTGCAGGAACCAGTGTAAGCCCAAGAAGCATCAGGTAAGTCAAAGAGACCAAAATAACACAGCAAAGGCCTTAAAAATGAGACCGTCATTGGAACCACTACTCACATAGTAGCCGAGGAACTGCATGCTAAATATAGATGGGATGAATTCCTTCTCAAATAAAAGATTTAGGTAAGATCCCAGAGATCTTACCAAAGATGAAATATTCAGGCCACATGTAAAATGACTTCTTATATTGGAACCAAGAAAACTAACATTTGAATTAGAAAAGACAACCAACTGACGTTGACACCAAAATTAATCAGCTGTTGTAATTATCTGACAAGGATTTTAAAGCAGATGTATCTCTCTCTCTCTCTCTCTCTCTCTCTCTATATATATATATATATATATATATATATATATATAACCTCAACATAAATGACAAATTCTCTGGAAACAACTGAAAACTTTTCATTAAACAAATAGATATTTAAATAGCAAAGACAAAGATCCACTCAAATGACCATCAATGATAGACTGGATAAAAAAATGTGGTACATATATACCATGCAATACTATGCAGCCATAAAAAAGAATGAGTTCATGTACTTTGCAGGGACATGGATGAAGCTGGAAGCCATCATTCTCAGCAAACTAACACAGAACAGAAAGCCAAATGCCGCATGTTCTCATTCATAAGTAGGAGCTGAACAATGAGAAAACTGGGGCCTCTTGGGGGATAGGGGACAAGGGGAAGGAGAGCATTAGGAGAAATACCTAATGTTGATGATGGGTTGATGGGTGGGTGCAGCAAACCACCAAAACACATTTATACCTATGTAACAAACCTGCACATCCTACACATGTATTCCAGAACTTAAAGTCTAATAAAAAAATAAAATAATCTCTGAACCTTACATCTGTGCCTCAGTTTCCATGTTTGACTACAAACCACCATGGGACATGTGTACCTATGTAACAAACCTGCACATTCTGCACATGTGTCCCAGAACTTAAAGTAAAAGTTAATAAAACGAAATAAAATAACAAAGTATAAGTAAGTTCCAACTTCTAAATAAATCAGAGTGAAGTTTAGCAGCTTTAAATATAAAAATCTGACATTTAATTTGCAGTTTTACATGGTGACGGATTTTGCAATATCCTTGTGCTTCTTTAACCTTTTATTAATGTAAGCTATAGAAACAAACTGTAGCAACATATTGAAACTTATTTATTGGATTAGGATAATAGCATTGCACAATCATGCGCAACACATTCTCATTTTAGACCTGGTGAAAAGTGAATGATTACTATCCAGATAAATTATGTCCTATGGTTGGCAGAAATTAGATGAAGGGGTTATAAGAAAAACACACACACATAAAATTTGTCTTCAAACATAGTTCACTGTTTTTATTTTTCTCATCATAACGTCAGTGGTAACTATTAGAAATTTAAAATATATACCAGAACATTATAAAGAGCTTATAAAACATTTGCTTTCAGATGACTAGAAAATACTTGCTATTTTTAACTCCTGGTTTCTAAACAAAAATAATCTCATCAATTTTCAGAAAAATAAAATGTATTAGTTTGCTCTTACTACTGTGAGCAAAGAGAAAATAGCTGCATTGTAATAAAATGTATATTTCAAGGTACAGCATTAAAATAAAGAGGAAAATAAGCATAAATTGTTGATATTAGTTTCCCTCAATGCTTCTCTTTTGTTCTTGTTTACTATTTCTGCAAAAAAATAATTTATGCAATTAACACTGACAAAATATGTTTCTATAAAAAAATTATACCCAATTCCTATCTGCTGTAGAATTTTAATCCTTAAGATGAGTTTAATAAATCAACATATTTAAATAAAATAATCACTGATATAAATGAGTTTCTCTGCTGAGGGACATTGTGAGACTCAGTGAACAGTTAGTAGTATTATGTCTTAGGTGTAATTTTTAAAAAAGAGAAAGATGAATCATATTTTTGATTTTTAATTTCTTATTTCCTGACTAAGAGCATGTAGGCAGAGCTTTTTTAAAATGAGTAGAAACAGTGATATGTATAGACACAGTCTAAATGATACCACGATTTTCTTTTCCTGAAGACCTTCTAAAATAATGGAATTCTCTGCAATAACAAGGGATATTTATAACTTTTACCATCTAGACTGGAACAAAAATGGCCAGATAACTATTGACACTTTCATTTTATATAGTTTATCATTTGCAATATATTTGGTTGTTGTGTTGTTGAAGAAAGTTGAGGTTTGATATATTGAACTCTATTTTATACTTGAGCACTAACTCTGCACAAAGTCAGATGGATATATCACTGATATGAAACATCTCAAACTCTATAGACAATTGGGCAAAGAAAAATAACTTTGAACCAACTTGGTCATCTATGATATACTCATAAACACCATGGTGAAATTCTGGATAATGCCTAGCACACTGTTTTCAGTATTATATAGAGATTTTTTTTTAACGGAGTTATGGTCAACAATAGTTATAGATATTTAGACACAACTATTATGGTCCACAATCCAAGCTCTAAGTATCTCAAATCACATGATCTACTGTGAACTGAAGCTAAGAAGTTTTTAAATCAGTTTTGAAACACTTGTAACAAGAAAGGAAAATATACAGTGCATTGATTTATAGCACAAATCTTGCTTAAAGAGTTAATATAATAATGTCAGTCTCAATCTCTCTCTTACTCTCTCTTTCTTTTTGACATTCAGTTCAATTGATATTCTAATGGTAGTCTACGAATTGATGTGCCAAGTCCTAGGCTGCACAAGATGCTGGATACCACTTCTCTATAATTCTATCGATGTGATAGACAATAGCCATCAAAGCTGCTACTTAAACTGCCCATATGAAGCAGTAAGCTGGGCATCCAAGCTCTCGGGACAAGCAAGGAAAACCCCATGTCATGAGAATGATAAAGATGCAGTCCTCTTTTTAGGACTGCCTTACCATCCAACTAAGAGGAAGAGGAGGAGGAGGAAGAGGAGGAGGAGGAGAAGGAGACTAAAAGCAGGAAGCAGCTGGAGAAAAATGCCTGAGTGCCAACATCCCATGCTTTATGGAATGCACTCTACAAAACTTCCTTCCATCCCACACTGAGCTGATGATTGCCCATCATGCTATTTTTCAATTCAAAAAACTGGACAGTCAAAAAGTAGAGAAACTCATTATAATTTTTCAATACTACCTTATTTTAAAGAACATGAATGTAATAGATCTCTATGTGTTCAAATATTTTGGAGCCCTCAAACAACCTTACTCCTTTTGGAAATTACTTGAATCCAAAAGTCCTAGATTAAGTGAAAAACTGTGGGATTTTAGGGGTAAGGAAGTTAGAAGAAGATTGCAACAATATAAAGAGACTTCTGTAGGTTCAGTTCAAATTCTAATCAGGAATTGAAAAAGAAGAAACAAGGCCCCGATTTGAATCTATGATGCGTATGTTTCTTGATCTTTAAATTCTGTCTCATTCACAGTTTATTGATTTTTTGTTTTTGTTTTGTTTTATTTCATGGACCTACTTGGGTAAAGTCTGTGCTCCCATTCTCAGAATAATATTTTAAAAATAATAACATAAAACATATATTGTTTATAACAAAAATTACATATATTTGTATTAGATAGATGGATAATAAATAGATAAATAGATAGGTGGATGGCCAGATAGATACACAGATGACAAGGTCAGATATACAGTTCACTTTAAATGAAATAAGATTCCCACGTTAGTTACCCAAGAGCCAGAAAGAGTGATTAGCAATAAGGCGGCCCCTTAGAAACAGAAGGAGACAAAGCATCTTTCAAAGAGCTTCCCTTAGGTGACAATGTCAATCCAACATCAGGCACTGCTAGAAGTGAGAACATCATTTCTTGATGTTCCACAACACTTTTATACTCTTATTTAACTTTTGCTAAATTTAAGAACAATATAAACAAATAGTCTATGCCTTTAATAGAAAATAACTGAGTCCCTCCTGATTCCAAAGCCAAACTCAGCCATAATAAGATGACACTTTCTTTCAAAGAAAATAGCAGGGTCAAAGACAAGGGGTCCCTAAATAATATCTCTACCTTTAATATCCTTGAAAGCCCCATTCCTCAACAGTCTGGAAAATACACGTTGTTCTAGTCTTTGAAGAAAGACTAAATTATCAGTGATAGAGTCTGAATTGTAGTTTATCTTAATGTGCTCCATTACCGAGTACAAGGAGAAGCCTGGATGCTATGAAGAGACTGCTAACAGTCCAGTCCACCAAACTCTAAGCTTCATTCATTCCATAGTGATAGAGGTATCAGCCTATGACTGCCCAGACCCATGATGTTTCCCGGCTTCACTGATGATAAGATAGACTCTCCAGCATAAGCGAAAGTGGTGGTGGAATTTCCTGGCTATTGCCCTTAAACAGTGGATGTACTGCTTATATGTTCGATTTGCGCTTTCCTGTTGTCTGCTACCCAGATGGATTAGCAACTCTGTTGTGACCATGCATACAATGAATATCCTGGAAGACGTTCGTTAGAAAAACAAGATGGAAGGAAACTCTTCCCTGAATCATTGGGTAGTATTTGTTCACCGATTGATCTCAAGAATTTTCCTCATCCAGCCCCAGCATAACTATATGAGAGAGAGCTAAATTCCTAACTTGTTTGAACTATTGGAGTGTTTTTGTTATAACACTTTAGCCAACTCTAATGAATAGAAACCTTGTGTATGTAATATCTCATATCCACACACCATTTTGGGCTTTTTATCCAAATTGTATAGTGAACAAAGTCAATTCAGTCCTAATGCTGGAAAAGCAAATAGCTTTGGGAAAATCATTCACACTACAGCACTCAAGATAGTTCAAGGCCTCGAAATATGGTACAATCTTGTACTTAAAAAGTGACTATGGCACTGACTTTTCCCAGAATATTTATTAACAATATGTTAACAGATAATTTCTCAGTTTGGAATACTAAGTTTTTATTCAAAGTGTTTAGTATACTAACTTTGATTTAAAGTTCTAATCAACTAACCAACAGGGAAAAACTACTTATTGAGCGGTTCTTAATATTCATTTACAAAATTTAAACGTGTAAATCTTAAAGAATCAATAAATCTAAGTGGTGGAAATATTCCCAACTTACACATAATCTGGCTATCTATCCTGTGTTTGAATTTTCTCTGTAATAATACCACCTCGGATCATTATAATAATAATGATAAATACAAAAGGTAACCATTATTATATATTACTACTGCTACTCTCACGATCATCATTTTAACTTCTACCATTATTTTTAATGGGCACGATGTACTAGATGTACTAGGATACTGTAGTGATAATTCTACTTTATGGTTAAAATTCCCTAATGATAGGAAAACTCAGTACCTTCAGAGAGAGATTATTCTATCACTGTATAATTTTACTATTGGAGGCTTTTGATTAAAAATTCAAACTTAAACTATAAATAAAATTTAAGATCAATTCCTCAAAAGGTATTCTGAAAGATCTGGGGAAAATAGAGTTCTATTAGAAAATGAAGGCAATTTCACATTCTTTTCTGATCCAGAGCTCATATACTTGGGTTTACTGTCCACTATTTATTCCTGAAGTCATCTGAAAACTAACCCTGCTTAATAACGCAGCATCCACTGTAAGATAATATGACAGTCAGAGACACTGTGAACTTCTTCCCAAGGGAAACTCCAATACTGAAAACACATAAACTCTCACATAGCATGAAATCGATCATACCACTAAAAAAAAAATCACTATAACAAATACCTCAAGATTAAAAGCTCTTGTTTATTTTTATGGTTGCCAATGAAACTTTTTCCTGATTCTCTAGTGAAATACATTTCATGAAAGATAAACAGAATAACCACCCAAGTATGAATTAATGCCTAACAATTGTGGTTTTAAAATAAGAATTTATGAAAAGTTTAAATAACTTAATTTTAAATTTTAAACTCTCATATAAAGCATTCAAAAAGCAGAACGACAACCTTGAAGTCGAACTTTTGAATCCCATAATGTGCTCCTCTAAGTAAATTTATAAATCCAATGGGATTTTAAAACCTGAAAAATTAAATTTGCAACCACAATTATCTACATAGTCAAGCACTGAGAATACAAATGAAATTTGACATAATTGTGCTTTTAACTAATTTAAGGTGTAATAGAACACACAGAAGTATACAAGTGGAAGATCAAGATATTACAGAAAAGTTCTATTTGTTTTTAAGACAACTCATGCAGTGAATATTGAGAAATTTTGGTGAGATTTAACTGTAGTGATGCAGTTATGTAGATCCAAACCGGTAAAATAATTGTTCTCAGAGATATTAATTTAAGGTGGATAACATGCAATAAAGATAACTTTATAAATGTTTAGAAAAGAAGATGTAAATGTGAGCAATTGCATGAAAGATACCTCAGGCTAAAGTTAGCCAACCTGGGATTAAAACTCTGAGAGGTTGAACAGGAACCAAATCTCTCTTATTCTTTTCTGCATTTTCAGATGCCAAACACAGGGTCTGAAAACTCATAGGTACCCAATAATTATTGATTAATCAGTCAATCTTAGCTTAACCATTGAAAAACAGTTGTTAGGTAAGTTATTTTGGCTTCTAGTTCTCCTTTATAAATTATTGATATTGGACTAAATGAGATTTTTCCAGATTCCAGACCAATCTGCCATTATTATTAATCTATGATTATCAGAGAAATCTACCCAGTTACTTAAACCAGAAACCTGAATTCCCTTATCCCTCAAGCCTCATGCCCAGTGTCAGACCCAGATAGGCAGATCCTACTAACTCAATCCCATCCTGGTTTATTCGCATTTCTCCAGTGCTACTGTTGCCATGCCAATCTAAGCTTGCATATTTCCATTTATGAATTTAAAATGCTCTATATTTTCCCTCCTTTCTGGTTTCCAAAGACAATTAGAGTAATCTGTTAATATAAAAATCAAGTCATGCATCACTCGTATTTAAACGTCTTCCTTGGCGTCTCATTGATCTTATACAGATTGGAGAACAAATCATCCCCTAAAAAGCCCATCATAATCTGGCCCATTCCTCTGGCTCTTGTTTCATTTTTTTGTGACTCTTCTCTTGAAATTTTCAATACTCTGGCCACAGTGGATATTCTCCATGCATTCCTGTTTTCCTCTTCCTCCACAAATATTTCATAGATACTGTCTTTCTGCCTGAAACCCTCTTGCCTTCCCAAGGTTTTAGACTTAAAAACTGTTATTCATTCTTTAGGTCTCATCTTCTGGCCACCCGAATCACATTAGGTAGCCATGATATTCATTTATATATAACATACTTCCTTTTTTAGCAGGACTCATCCGATTTCTGAACATTCTGGACATTTTTCTTACCACTTTATCATAAGATTCTAGAAGAGGTCCTAGGTCCTATCATTCATTTAGTATTTTCTCATTAATTTTTTATTCATAAGTTGGATTCCATGTCTTCTAATCATTGTTAGTTCCTATAGTCACTGAAAATGTTACCAATAGGCTATCAATATGGTCAAAGAATGAAGAACGATTTAGCACGCACCACTGGCTTCCTGCAACGATATGTAGTTCATAGACCATCATCTTCCGGCCACGTTTTTAGCTAGAAGTGGCCATTGACTTCTGCTATTTTCTGTTTTTATTTTTACAGATTTTTAAAAAATAATTTCTATAAAATTATCACATGTAATTACATTTTCAAAAAGCCTGTGAAAATATACTGCTCATAGTAAAGGAATGTTAATATTCTACCAAAGGAGGCAAGAGAAAACAAAAAGAAAAACATGCCTTATTTCTCAATAGAAAGGCTTAATATCACAGAGATTTAACATTTTTCTACAAGAGTTTTTATATTCAATGAATATTCTATTTAAAATACCAACAAAAATTTTGGAGAAATTCTGCTGTTAAGATATAGGAAGACATTCCTGTAAGAGGGTTCCTCTTCGCAAATTAACTCTCAGAAGAAGTCTCTTTCATTCTGTCCATTATACACACTATTCTCTTGGGCTGGATAAGAATGTAAAGTCTGGAAGTAAAGCTGTCATCTTAGGATGAAAATTACATAATGATGACGGAACAGGAATATTGGATGAGTCCAGTTCATTGCTAAATATCCTTGAACTACTAGACCATCCCTGGGCCACTGTTTCCCAAATGTCCTGTTATTAGAGAATAAGCTCCTTACTTGTTTATTCCGAAGTACATGCTAGTTGCTCATGAACATATTCCTAACTCATCCAATCACTTAGGAGAGGTTAGAGTCTGTAAAAGGAAACACATATTTTACAACTCTTTGGTATTTGAACACCACTTTACATTTTTCCATGTGTGACCTCATTCGTTTCAGTACACTCATCAATTAAATGAGAATAATGCTGTCATTTTGGGGTATATATGAGAATTAAAAGCCAACAACTCTGAAGTTTTTAACTTATGGCTTGATATAGTAGGTGCTCAAAAAATAAAAAATTTCACTGTCTCTAACAGAAAAAATAAATGTACATAGGCTTTGTCACCAAATACAGATTCTGCCATTTATCTACTCAATAAGTACCTTAGGTTTTTGGAGGTTCAGATTCTTAACTGTAAAATACAATAGTATTTACTTTCAAGAGCTCTATGAGGATTAGAGATAAATGTTTAAAGCAATAAACAATGAAAGTTATTTAATAAATATGCCAATTCACAAACTATATGTATTTTAAACAGACTATAGCAACCAGTGCAAGATATTAAAATTCACACAGCATTGTAATTCAAAATATAAATTTTATCCTTTTCTTTTATTATTATTATTATTATTATTATTATTTGCATTTTAGGTTTTGGGGTACATGTGCAGAACATGCAAGACAGTTGCATAGGTACACACATGGCAGTGTGTTTTGTTTCCTTCCTCCCCTTCACCCACATTTGGCATTTCTCCCCAGGATATCCCTCCCCGGCTCCCCCCGCAACTGGCCCTCCCCTTTTCCCCCCAATAGACCCCAGTGTTTAGTACTCCCCTCCCTGTGTCCATGTGTTCTCATTTTTCATCACCAGCCTATGAGTGAGAATATGCGGTATTTCATTTTCTGTTCTTGTGTCAGTTTGCTGAGAATGATGTTCTCCAGATTCGTCCATGTCCCTACAAACGACACGAACTCATCATTTCTGATTGCTGCATAATATTACATGGTGTATATGTGCCACATTTTCCCAGTCCAGTCTATCATCAATGGGCATTTGGGTTGGTTCCAGGTCTTTGCTATTGTAAACAGTACAGCTTGGGATTTTTATTAAAACTTTTTGTTTCAGTGATTGTCTTCAAATGTCTGGAACCACACTGAAACAAAATGACAAACTTAGGCTACTGTAATGAACAGAAATGCAATTACAATAATAAAACTGATGGGGTTCTAGAATAAAGGAGAAATTTGTGTGATTTTTTTTTATCTTGAAGATCATTTCTATGTGAGAAACAAAGATTATAAACTCCATTTGTTATCCCAGTATAAAATGGAGATAACGGGCAAGTTTGAAACGCAGAAGCTGGCAAACCAACATAGAGGACATTCTGATAAGTTGTGGGGAAGTGTTTTGTGGTGGTAATTTAGCATTTTTCTTCTCAGATTTTCTTCTAAAGTCTGTAGGTTGACTTGCAGTTAACTTATACTTAAGTAGTCTAAGGCATTGAGTGAATAATGAAAAATGGCCTTCTTATACTGCAGGAATAAGAATGAGATTTTTGTGTGTGTCTTTTGGAGCCAGAAAAGAACTGGGATGACTAAGGAAAACATCTGAACCCATTGAACAAAATTAATACATATTTTTATCACCCTCGATTTCTAGCAGATTGCAAGAAATGACTGTATGAAAAGTCAGCTCATCTCTAAAGAACAGAGAAAAGCAATAGTAGGCCCAAGTGAATTATTAGATATGGTTGAGTAGAACAGATTTTATACAGCCCTTAATATATATTCTTATATGGCAGAATTTGTAGCAGATTTTATAAATGTAATGCCTGAAGTGAGCCAAGAAGATTTGTCCAAAATAAGATAAGGTACAGGGTGAAGAATAATTAGATTTATTTGGAAATGTATCTAGATCAAACATTAATTGCCTGACCTCAAATTTTAAAAAGTCCAGAAGCACTATTTTGCTGATAAAACTCTGTAGGTAATATTATAATCCGTCCATATCATAGTGCATTACCAAGTACGTCCGTCTTCTATTAGTTTCCTTACAAACTTTTCATCTTCATGTCTTCGCTTGACATCTGAAAGGTTAGTATTTGTTATTAATAAGAACAGATACTAATTATATTATTGACTTCGAATCTTAAAACCTTTGTGTCTCCGACTGCTGCCTCCATGCTTGCTTGCTGCCCCTGACTGTCCTTAAATCAAATTCTAGAAACTGCTTGGGTGTGACACATTCTCATGGTTGGCACCTAATTTTTTTTTCATCTTTGTCAGCATTTTTCAACTGGCTATTGAGACCACAGATGTGCCACTTTTTAAAAGTGAAATATGTAAATAATTTTAGCTAATTGATATCCTAAATAATAAACATTCCTGTTGAGCTGCTAATTTTTATCCAAAACACATCATCTTTCTCCATTTAATCTATTGCATACACCTCCCTGCCAGCCTGAAATAATCTTTCAACTCTCTTCATTTATTAACATAGAACTTCCTTATCTTCTCTGTTATCTTTTCTGCCCACTCCTTTCTTCCTCACTTTATTCTTCCCTACGACCTTTTAAAAAACTGCTACTTAGATAGAAGTTTCGAAGGCTTACTATCTCATATCACCTTCTACCTCTTCAGTGCATTTGTACCACCTACAGCTACAGAAACGTCTGATAAATAAGAGGGATCCGTCATGGAGTCAAGCAAGTAATCAATGACAGAACTACAGAAAGAATTTGAGTCCCTGATGATATTCTAGGCCCATGATTCGTTCTCATAATGGGAGAATAACAAAAATAACAACAAAAAAATTATTTTATTTAATCTTAGGTTCTTAATTAATTTCAGCCAAATTTAAGTAATAAGATAATAAACATTGTTGAATGGATAAATAAACAAATGAATATAGCATTGCCCATTGCTAACTTTAGCTCCCAGTAGTCTTTCTCCTTTTAATTTTGGTACATTTTACTTGGAAACATTCTATATAGAATTATTACTAGGTCTTCTATGCATATGTGCAATCTCATCAGAATGAATTATAGACCTTTCAGAAACAGAAGATGAGATTTATTCTTCTTTAAATCTCCACCAGTTTCAGGATCAGGATGTAGTAGGAACTTGATCATTCTGATGATAATGATGATGATGATGCTGTTAAAGATAATGATAATAAAACACCTGCGGTGAAAAGAATTTAATTCTACTGTCAATGGCTCACTCATTTCAAGCCATGTCTGGTTGTATTTTATTATTTTCAAAGAAAGTCACCATGACAAATATCGGAGTTCATTGGAGCTGTAAAAGCATCAATTGTCCTTAAATTTGCCACTGCTTCTATCTCACGTGGAAGAAGCCTTGACAAGGTCTCAATGAGTACCAGCAATGACATGAGCCTGAAACTCACAAATGTGTCCATACTAGTTTACAGACAATCCAGTGATTCTTAGGGAGAACAACAGCTTGTGCTAAATTTATTATCAGCACCGCCTGTTCTTCTACAATTAAAGGATTTTTACTCTCAGTTTTGCTAGTAAAAATATGGTGCTCTTTTTTTCACTCTATGTCAGGTCATCCGGCCAAGGGTAGAACACAAATGAGTAAAGACAGATCTGAAAACAGGAAAATGAGACGATTTCTTCCCTGAAATGTACCGGAATAGCCAGAATTATTTCAGATCGTCAATATCTGTTCTCAACCAAGTTAGGTTAGAAAGTTAACACAGCTTTCAATGGGCATCCTTAAGGCTGGAGCTTTTCATGAAACCCCTTTACAAATACCAATTTAATAAAAATAAAACCTGCTGAAGTCAGTACTTAAAAACATTTAGAGGGAAGGATTGCGGATTATTGATTCCCCCTCACCTTTTCTGCTATTTGTTTTTGAAAAGTATACATTAGGCCTTATTTACTCTGGACTAGACAAAGTTACTATAGCTCTTGATCCTGCCCAGATAATTTTACCCCAAGTGACTATTAAACTCTAGAAACAAAGCTATTTAAAGACGAGAGGTTATTGGGTTGATTAGAAAAGTCTCAGGATGAGGTTTTGAAAATCTGTCAATTTGGACAACTTGGTTTTATCTCCCTAATCAACTGAAGCTAATATCTTAAGCATGAAGCCGAGATTTCTCTTTGCAGTTACTACTTTACCACCTTCACATAGTTCAAACACAAGGCAGTTTTTCTCCAGCAGTCAGAAGAACTCTTTTCTATCTCATCTTATTTATATTTTCTTGTGAACTCTTAAGAGTTATGCCTTTTCCCAGTTCCTGAGAATAAGCAATTTCTAAGCCATTGTAAGCTTGATGTTGTATCTTTAACTTTTAAGATACTAAAAGATAAACAAATGAACCTAAGATATATAAAGCAAAGCATATGTGCATTGATGGCTATAATCCCTTACTTTGTTCTGATTTTAAATAAGGCAAAACAGACAAAACATAAAACACACTTTTTTGATTCTCAAAACAATTTTGGATGATAAGTTGAGAGGAAAAGCTATTCTAAGATTTCAGATGAGGAAACATAGGTTTACAGAAAAACTTTTTCAAAGCCTGCAAACGATAAATGGTGGTGCTAGAACATCACTGTGCACCTTCTGATATTAAAAAAGTTTTCTGTCTCATACAGAGCTGCCACTCAACCTCCATGAAAAACTGGGATGACTACTCCCAAACACTTAGCAAACCCCAGTGCATTTTTAAGTAAGCATCCAGGCTTACAAAAGCCAAGGATAGTTCTTTTTTATTCTTCCACAAACAGCAGCTGTTGATAGTCTGCAACACTTCCAAAAACTCAGCAAGACACTTTTATTAGAGTAGTTTGAATATTTAAGATTGTGCCCCATAGAATTTGAATTTATTCCCAAGCTTCTTTGCCAGATCATATAGGTTTGCTATTGCTTCTTTTTGTGTTTCTTTGGTATTTTCCCCAGATGGGATAAAAGGTCACAATAACAAAGAATTGCCAGCATGATTACTTCTAGAGTGATAAACCAATTAGCTAAATGGATAGACCTAAGTACATATTTGTAACAGTCAATCTTTTCTATCATATTTGTGGCTATGTGTGGATAATGTATGTAAATAGTTATTACTATTTATGGAGATGGTACTAATGATAATCAAGGAGTCCATTACATCATTTTAGACATTTTAATAAATTAATGAATGATGGTAGAGGTCAATTTTTTTAAAAAAAAGATTGCAGTAACTCTCAATGAAATTCTTATTTATGTATAATTGGTTTAGTTGATGAATATTATCTAAAATTAATTACTTAAACTATGGATAGTTTTGTTTAAAAATATCACAGTGTGTTGGAAAGAGTACATTGAAAGTGTCACAAAAGTTTTGAGGACAGAGGCCAATATTTTTTTTTATTTTTGTATCTGAGGTGCCTCTTCAGTACCTGTAGATAATAGTCATACACTGTATTCATGTTCAATTCTTGGGTATGAACATGTAATTTTGAATTAAGAAAGGCCATTGGAGTCTTCTTATATAACCTCTCATCCAAAATTTTCTCATAACTCTTTATTCTTATAAATATCTCTCTTTGCTGGAGTATTTTAGTAAGAGGAGTTCTATGTTGTAAGATAAAAGACAAGTGCTTCAACTGTTGAAAACTTTCTCATTTAAATCAAAACCAGAATCCTTGTAACTCCCTTGCAATGGTTTAATTGAAGTCATTTGTAAAAGAAGAGATAAAATCTGCAGCATTTCTATTTCTAACCGTTTTTAACATTTAAAACCCTTAGTTTTGTCTTAAGGCAAAATATAGCTAGTTTCTTTGATAATATTTAGAGCAATACAATTTCTAGACCCTTTGCAATATTAGGGAAATTCCTTTGACCCCCAACCCCCATTTTGTCAATGCTTCCCTAAAAATGAAGAACCATTAGTAAAGTTTACTTCAGAGGTGATTTGATCTTTCTAAAATGCCACAGAGCTATGTTCATTATGTCAACAAAAACCATATATTAATGAAGTCTAAGTCTATTAGTATTACATTATGGCTTTCTATCATTACACATAGAAGTTTTTAAGCCAGACTTTTCTGATTCCAAACTCATTAAATTAATCTCTTTTGGAATTAAATTCAAAACTATAATGTTTTCTCAGTTATTTTAATACTATTGATGGTGAAGTATTATTTTAGTTAGGAGGATGATTTTGAATTTAAAGACAGCTATGGTATTATTTATTTTCTTAGTTTCATATGATCATAATTTTGATAAACATACTTTTGATAATATCATGTAAATCTGATAAATCTCTGAGTTTTGTAAAAAATCAAAGGCAGAATTATGGAAACACCACAGAGAGGACTATTTTAAGTTGATAAAGAGCTGTTATATGACATTTTAAGTGAGAAAGGCTGTCAGAGTAATTTTTCTTCCAATTGCGAATCTATATGTTATAACTCGCATCCTCCCGTTTAACAGTGTGCATGGTTATACCAGACTTTGAGAGAAGTTAAACAAAAACAACACAACCTGGATCTAAGGAATTGACTTGTTTCAACTACCTTATGCAATGTTTTCAATGACAAAGCAAACGAAAACGTCAAGTAGGGGAAGGACACCCCATTCAACAAATGACGCTGGGAAAATTGGCAAGCCACATGTAAGAGAATAAAACTGGGTTCTCATTTCTTACCTTATACAAAAATCAACTCAAGGTGGATCAAGCACTTAAATCTAAGACCTGAAACCTTAAAAACTGTGGAGGATAACATCAAAAAAACTCTTCTAGACACTGGCTTAGGCAAAGATTTTAATGACCAAGAACCCAAAAGCAAATACAACACAAACAAAAATAAGTAGTTGGGACTTTATTAAACTAAAGAGCTTTTGCACTGCAGAAGGACCAGTCAGGAGGGTAAAGAGACAACCCACAGAGTGGGCAAAATTTTCACAATCTATTAATCCCAGTCAGCAGGGTAAATAGACAGCGCACAGAGTGGGTAAAATTTTCACAATCTATTCATCCAGAATCTACAAGAAAATCAAAAATATTAGCAAGAAAACACCAAATAACTCCATGAAAAAGCAGGTTAAGGACATGGATAGACAATTCACAAAAGAAAATGTACAAAGGACCATCAAATATGAAAAATTGCCCAACATTACTAATGATCAGGGAAATGTAAATGAAAACCACAATGTGATACCATCTTACTCACACAAGAATGGCGATAATCAAAAAATAATAGATGTTGGTGTGGCTGCAGTGAAAAGGGAACACTTCTACACTATTGGTGGGAATGTAAACTAGTACAACCACTATGGGAAACATAGTTTGGAGATTCCTTAAAAAACTAAAAGAACTACCACTTGATTCAGCAATCCCACTACTGAGTATCTACCAGAGGAAAATAATTCACTATACATAAAAGATACTTGCCCACATATATTTAGAGCAGCATAATTAACAATTGTAAAAATGTGTAACCAGTTCAAATGCCCATCAATCATCGAGTGGATAAAGAAACTGTGGAATATACATATGATGGAATACTACTCGACCATGAAAAGTAATGAATTAATGGCATTCACAGCAACCTGGATGGGATTGGAGACTATTATTCTAAGTGAAATTACTAAAGAATGGAAAACCGAACATTATATATTCTCACTCATAAGTGGGAGCTAAGTTACAAGGATGAAGAGGCATACGAATGATACAAGGGACTCAAGGAGGAAGGGTAGGAAGGGGGTGAAAGATAGAAGACTGCAAATTGGGTTCAGCATATACTGCTCAGGAGATGGGTACAACAAATTTTCACAAATCACCACTAAAGAACTGATTCATGTAACCAAATACCACTGGTTCCCCAAAAACCTATGGAAATAAAAAACAAAAATAAATAAATAAAATGTTTGTAGTGACAGTTTTGGTGTGACAAATCCAAACTGACTCATTAATTACCTGTTTAACAACACACTATAAAATTTAAGTGTAATAAAACAACAAAATAGTCCTGTAATTATCAATGTCTACTTTTTTGTTTCTTAGTATATTAGTTTGGAAGAAGGTAGGTTAACATAGATTGAAAGTATGTGAAACAGTTTTGTTTATTTTTTACCATATTCTATTTTTATTTTGGTAACCATTTTTGGGGAAAATTATCTTTTTCTTCAAGAATTTACATAATTTTGATAAATGAATCCATAGCGTATGGTATAGTATTTTTAGAAAGTTTTAAAAAATTTCTTTGGACTCCTTTTTTTTTTTTTTTTTTTTTGAGATGGAGTTTCGCTCTTGTTACCCAGGCTGGAGTGCAATGGCGCGATCTCGGCTCACGGCAACCTCCGCCTCCTGGGTTCAGGCAATTCTCCTGCCTCAGCCTCCTGAGAAGCTGGGATTACAGGCACGCGCCACCGTGCCCAGCTAATTTTTTGCATTTGTAGTAGAGACAGGGTTTCACCATGTTGACCAGGATGGTCTCTTGACCTCGTGATCCACCTGTCTCGGCCTCCCAAAGTGCTGGGATTACAGGCTTGAGCCACCGCGCCCGGCCCTGGACTTCTTAAATTTTATTTCTTTAATGAAAAGTAGAAATTTTATGTATTTATGGGATGCGAAGCAATGTTTTGATACATATAGTATACATAGTGATTAGATCAAGGTAATTAGCATATACATCATCTCAAACTTCGATCACTTCTTTATGCAGGAAACTTTTAATATTCTTCTTCTAGCTATTTGAAATATATATTATTGTTAACATTTGCCACCTTAAGATGGTATAAAACACTATAACCTGCTTTATTAAATTTGAAGATTTTAAATTGATTAGATGCTGAAAAACATTTTATATTATGGCCTCAATTCTTTTCCATAGTGTAAAATATGAACAAAGACACCCTTGTGGGAGAGATCTAGATGATTTTGCACATTTTTTTAAGATTGTTTCTAAGTTTTCCTGTTTTTTATTCAATTATTAGCAAGAGTCTTTGGATTTTCTTTTCTTCCCCATACTAAAGGCTTATTTGGTGTTTGCCAACAAACCAAGCAATGAACCAGCCAACCAACCAGCAAAAAACAGTAAAATGTTAGCATTTCTGTGAGTTCATTGATGGAGCCTTTTGTGAGTTCATTTATGAGGCATTTTAATCCTATTCTGTTTCCTGATATTGTGATGAAGTGAAGGTACACAAAAAAGGTGAAGAGGACCATGAAGGGAAATAACAGAAGAGGAGTTTCAGTAATGTGTTCATGTGTCTAATCATTATTCATTCTAAGGTTATGTTCCAGGGACCTCAGACTAAGCCTTGGGAGAACAAACTCTAAACAAATTGACCTGGTATAGATGCTGAACTCTCTATCCTTTAAATAATTAGGACTGCCTCCAAAAAGAATGTAAATGACTTGCCTCATAGAGTTATTACCTACAGTATGCAGCAGGAAAAGAAGGCAGGCAATGAATCAAAAGGCTGGGAAGAGGGAAAAAAGACATATGGTGAAAAGGAAGAAGAAGAAAGACTGCATGGGTCTAATTAAAAAGCAGAATTCAATAAATGCTTGAGAAACTGGATATTCCAGTTACACAGATTTTTATTACTACACATGGTATGCTTATATCAAAATATCACATACCTCCCACAAATATGTACTATCATTATGCATCTGTAAAATTTTTTAAAAGAAGCAAAATTGAGTTCATCTATTGAATATACGGTAGATCTATGTAACACTTCAAATGCTTTTGGACTAGATTCCTTTGGGGAATAGAGATTCTTAGGTTTATATGAGACTTGGCTTCTTGTACTGGCATTGCAAATGGATTTATCTGTGTTATCATCTTTATTTAAACTCACTCATTCTTCTTCTTTCACTGTGCTCCCCATTTTGCCAAGAAGATTCACTTTCAATTACACATACATCATAACACTAAAACATTAGTTTCACTTGTCTGTGGTTAATAACTCACCTTATATTAAACATCCATCAACATAAAATCAGCATAACAACTTTTATGAATCCCTTTATCATCAGCACATTCTAAATGCTTATACAATTCACTCTCTGGATTCATATAGGAACTTGTTTAATAGCCCTTAAAGTTACTATATACCGTGGTTGCTTTCAATCATAGGAATATTATTCATGTTTTCAGAGTGAGCACATTTTTGGTAATTGTTAAAGTTTAAAACCACTATAGGTGATGGATATAGGTGTAGTTATCTCTATAATCCAAAAAAATTTATTATTTTTTTCAAATAGTCATGGAATCTTCAGAATTTTCAGCTTCCTTCCATTCTTCTCTTCTTATTCATCTTGAAATACATATTTGAATGAGAAGACAGATACACATAGTGAGCATTTACAATGAAGAGAATTTCTAAGTGTCCCAGTGTCTGGTTTGTCATTGTGGTGACACAGGTGGTTATTTTGACTTGAGGCTGACTCACAGCCACTTATGGAATCTCACCTCAATTACGCCATGGTGAAGAGATTAAGTTCAAGTGAATGACATTACTGAATGCTGAATTGGTTCGCAGGCAGCCAATAAGCTCTAACTGAGAACTAAATGTGAACAAAGGAATGTTTCTGGAAAAACAAAAAAGGAGCAGGGAAAGGGATGCTGAGAGTTAAACAATGACTTATTTTCCCTTTTTCATTTGTGCCGAGGCCCATTCTTGAATGATGCTAGCTGTTTTTCCTTCAATTCAGCAGTGATGCATATGGAAATGGTATAAGCTATTTAAAAATAATTACATTCATTGGAAATGGCAATAAATACGACAATAATAGATACAAAATGAATTTTAGACGTCATAATTTTTCTTCCTGCCACCAGCATTTTCACTTTTTCTGAACTATTTAAAGGGTAAGACATAATTTAACAAAATCTGATCCCTATAATCAAGTTGCAATATTTCATATTCAGCTCTGTCTATATCTTCAAGATGACATGTAGAAATTGTTTGGGAAGAAATAGAACGACATAAAAGAAAATCACATTTTTGCTTTCATTTATTCAACACAGACTTGTGAAATGATTACTATTTGTCCACTGTATACAGACTTGAATTAGTTTTTATTAAACAGGCATAAGAAATTGATGCTGAGGACCTCATTTCTGAGGACTTCTTGGTTGAACAAAACAGCATATGAACAAGATATCATAATCAATAAAATACACTTAGTGCCTTGACACAAACTAGTGTGATGACCTTGAGCTAGTTACAACTTAAGTGTGATAGCAAATTGTCTTCCTCTAACTTTCTTCTCATACCTAATGTTGATGACTATCTGCCTTTCTATCCGAATGACAGAGCATCATGTGCAAAGTCCTACACTAGTTTTTGGAGATAGGAAGGAGATTCTTAAGATGCATTTTATTTAGTTAGATAGACAGGATATATAGTTTCCTTCTTTTGTGGTTTTTATTTTTCAATTCTATTTTTCCTTCTTTTTTTAACTTAAAGAACCTGATATTCCTTGCCTCAGGAAGGGTTGTACAGACTTTGTGCGATAGAATGAGTTGGCTTCTACTGTGTAAAGATTATAACAGAAAATTGTGTGCCTCCGTCAACCTTATCACTCTCTGAGACACAGGGTAAATTGTTCCCTTCAAAGTAGGTGAATCATTTTGCCTAGAGCCATTTGCCTAAAGGGATCCTGAAAGTGAAGCATGTTGGCTGGGAGTGGTGGCTAACACTCGTAATCCCTGTATTTTGGGGGCCCAAAGCAAGTGAATAACTCGAGGTTACGGCTTTGAGACTAGCCTGCCCAACATGGTGAAACCCCATATCTACTAAACATACAAAAAATTAGCTGAGCATGGTGCCTCACCCCTGTAATCCCAGTTACTTGGGAGGCTGAAGCAGGAGAATAGCTTGAACCTAGGAGGCTGGAGGTTGAAGTGACCTGAGATTGCACCACTGCACTCCAGCCTCGGTGACAGAGTGAGACTCCATCTCAAAAAGGAAAAAAAAAAAAAAAAGGAAGTGAAGCACATTGAGCCCTGACTCCCAAGATTTGGAGTAGAGAGACCTAGCCAAGTGACAGAGTGGCCTCTCCTAAAACTAAGTAGAAGGAAAAGACAATGAAACTCTCAAATTGAATCACCCTAAGAAATAGAGGAGATCTTAGATTTAGATTTAAGACAAACACGTAGGAGGTACTGGGGCAGGAACTGAAAGTTGTCTCTGACTCAGTCCTCTTGGCAAACAAAGCCCTACCATGTAATTTAGAGTGATCCATTATTGTATGATCATCTTGTAACAGAACAGAATATGCGTACATATAGGCATGAAATATACTAGGAGTTCAAACATAGGATATGATTTCAGGAACTCATTCCTGCAGGAATGAGGTCATTTTCCCTTAAAGAATCCTTATTGCCTGTTCAGGAATCTGAAACAGCATTAGACCCAGCCCTGAAGAGTCACTCTTCAATAGTCTCCTCATATGGCAGCAAGAAGTCATGTTGGAGGTAATCTCATTACACTCTTCCTCCTAGCCCCAGGCTTGGGAAATGGGAAGACAAAGTGGCTAAGTCTTGAAAAAGAATAAATTCTTTTAGGAACTCTTGAAGGGAATAAAATATCAATTAGAAATATTATAGTGCTATAACTGTATTTGTACTCCAAGTTATAAAACAGGTCACAGCAGTTTTAAAACTAGGTAATAAGATAGATAAAAATGAAATAAATGGGCTGTCTTGGATTGTTGTCTAAGAGTTAAATGAGAGATATGATGGCGAGTTCTAAAGCTGCCAGGGGAAAGATCAGCTTTGTGAGGGCAGAAAGAAGAAGACACCCCAATGAGGTTGTAGTTTGAAAATGAGCCAGTATTTGAAAGTATGGAAGAATTCAGAATAAAAGAATTATATGAAAGACATGTCACAGTGAAAATAATATATACAATATATGCTGAGGGATAATGAGAAGACAGTAAAATATAAACCACATATATATTGCTCATGCATAATTACTAAAGAGATAGAACCTGAAAGATTTTATGATAAAAATTAACTTCTATCAAAATCTTATCAAAATGGATATTTTGTTCTAAAATGCTATAGTACATAGCCCATACACATTGTGTATGAATTGCCATCAGTAGACCATGTATAAATGCAATTTATTCTATGTATGGGACACCCCTGGGTTGAGGCTGCACAGTATTTGTCACAGTAGATAAAGATTCTGACCATAGCATCCCTTTTATTGTGTGTGTGTGTGTGTGTGTGTGTGTATGTGTCTGTGTGTGTGTGTTTGGATGAGTAAGTGGAATGTCAAAGGAAGAGTTCTGGCATTTCTTGGGTAAATAATTTTCCTTGGCTGTTTAAAGATGTTATTTTATGTAACCTTCACAAAATATTTATTGGATATACATTGTAATCCCCATTTAACAGATGAAGAAACTGAAGTTTATATCAATTTTTTTCCAAATCGCAGTTTTGTGCTTGGTGAAGCTGAGTTACTTATCTAGATCTATCTTAAGTTTTGATATATTATGGGTGTGTATGTGTGAGAGTGTGTGTTTGTGTGCTGTGTTTTCTTAGAAGGTGGGCTGCAATTATTACATGCAGAGCATTATTCCAAGGTCTGAATAGGATTCCAAAGGATGTGGTCGGGCGCAGTGACTCACACTTGTAATCGCAGCACTTTAGGAGGCTGAGGTGGGCAGATCACCTGAGGTAGGGAGTTCCAGGCCAACCTGACCAACATGGAGATACCCCACATCTACTGAAAATACAAAATTATCTGGGTGTGGTGGAACATGCCTGTAATCCGAGCTACTTGGGAGGCTGGGTCAGGAGAATCACTTGAACCTGGGAGGCAGAGGTTGCAGTGGGCTGAGATTGTGCCACTGCACTCCAGCCTGGGCAAGAAGAACGAAACTCTGACACAAACAAACAAACAAACAAACAAACAGAAACAGAATTTGTCCTTATAGAACTTACTTAGGAGAAACAAGGACAGATATGAAATTTAAATTATAATACCAAGAATTGAAAAGAAAAGAAAAAGAAAAACAGTGTGACTATTAAGGAATGAACCTTTATAAAATTGACTGTTATGATGTTCAGTCTTCAAGGAAAGAGGGACTGTAGCATCAGTAATTCACTTATTCATTTATCTAATGACCCATTTCTTGGGTATTATATTGCTGTGCCAGACTTGTAATCTCAAAATGAGCCAGAAATTATTTAAGGATTATCTTTGGTGTGTAGTGCCTCATGACTATAAGCCCAGAACTTTGGGAGTCCGAGGCAGAAGGATCACTTGAGGTCAATAGTTTGAGACCAGCCTGGCTATCATGACAAAAATCTGTCTCTACTGAAAATACAAAAAATAGTCAGGCATGGTAGTGTATGCCTATAGTCCCAGCTACTTAAAAGACTGAGTGAGGCAGGAAAATTGCTTAAAGAGGGAGGCAGAGGTCGCAGTGAGTTGAGATTGCACCACTGCACTCCAGCTTGAGTGACAGAGCAAGACTCTGTCTCAAAAATAAAAATAAATAAATAAATATCTGTGTTGTTGTTGTGGTTGTTGATTATAACACCAAAGCTAGGCCTTCAGCTTGTCTTTTGAATAAAGGCATTCTATGAAGGCTAGAAGTCTCACAGTAGATTCAGCCCTGCAAAGTCCCTCCTCTCCTGGGTCTTTATTTTATTCTTCTATTGCTGTTGTTGCTTTTTTCTTTAAAACATGTTGCCCACATGGAGATCAGATAGCTCTGGCACAGAGTTTAAGTCAAATACTACATACAATGATCTGTCCTTACAATTATGTAAACATTTTGCACTCTGGATGCTTGTTTCATGACTGTCCCTTCTACTCAATTGTAAACTCTTTGAAGAATAGGACTGTGCTGTATTTGTTTTCTTAAAATCTTCCACACCTTTTCTGAGAGTTATTAATAAATAGTGACGAAATAAATAAGTGAACTAATTAAACCAATTACTTTTATGTAATTGACTAGGCTTTTAAGCCATAGGCCTTTCTTATTATTCAAGGTTTTAGAATCATCCACTTTTTATGAATCTCTAAAATTCTGTGCCATAAAATACAGCATATAGCTATATATCATTTTGCAACATTTGCTAACTTTTTCATATGCATGAGTTTGTCTTTTAATTGCAAAGCAAGTCTTGGGGAAATTGAGTCCAAGTGATAAATTCTGGAATATGAGACATGGGAAAACCTGTATCTCATACCCTATTGAGACTTGGACAATGTTAGATATACGATAATTTCACAGTAAAGTCTCATTGATTGAGTCTCTCTCTCTCTCTCTCTCTCTCTCTCTCTCCCCTCCCCCTTTATATATATAAATAATTTACAGAATATCTATATAGATACAAAATATAAATAGGTATAGATGGATGATAGATACATAGATATATGTACTTGTTTATATTCTGTACAACTTGAACACAAACTCGATGGAATTTCAATTCACTGTCATCTGACCACATTTTACCTCACAACAATCAGTGCTGTTTGAATTAAATAAAAGAGAAAAAACAAATGACCAATGCTCTTTGTTCAAAGTGACTCCCACGAGAAACAATTCTCCTCAAATGTTTGGAATTCTGGGTTTTATAAACTTGCCTGCAAGGCTTATATTTCTTTGATCCCAAGGCCCACAAATATAATGGAGAAAATAAGCAATTTGGTGTGCAGGACTGCTGGAATAAATGTGAATTACAGCTTTGCAATATGAGTAACACTGTGTATTTTTACATTTATCCCTGCCATCGTGTGCTCAAATCACCTTATCTGGTGATACACTCATCCAATCACTCTTGCAGTACACATCTCCCTAAATATCCCCTGGCTTGAAAGAGAGAAATATTATCATGATCAAATCTAGTACTCCAGTTTCCTTCAATGTAAACTTTTACTAACTTCAAAGAGGATTTTGCGGAATGAGTGCGACAGTAATTATTCACTTCTGAGCCACAGGCATTATTTCACCAAGACAGTACTTTTCCAGACTGATGGACAGTATTTTTATCATTGCTCATAGAAAAATGAAATCACTTACTACAATTTGATTTTTATGTTGCTGTGGTTCGGTAGATGTTAGTGTCAGCCACCTTGCTTTTAGAATTGAGCTAATCTGAAACAGTTCACAAAAGCTGGTGTTTGCACAAAGAAAAAAATAGAAATATAAATGTGAGTTCTAATTATAGGGCAATCACCACTCTAAATATACAGCCAAACTATGAATAATAAAATTTGTTTTTTAAAAGTTGAGCTTACTAAACTCAAATCTAATTTGACTTTGAGACATTATACTTTTCAAAGGTATTGTCTTAAAATTTCCCTCTGTCTGGGCAATTCTCACTCCTGCTATAAAATTAGTCACTCCTGGCAATAGGAGCTTATTAAAATGAAATGATGGCATAGGTAATGAATCTGAAAAAGGCAAGGGTCACTGGAAAATGTCTTCCCAGAGTCAACAAGGACGTGTGCTTGGAGTCCAGGGGCAAGGCTCACTGAGAAAGAGTGTATGGCTTTGTTTACTCCTCCAGCTTCAGGATGAAAACCCTAAATTTCTTTAGCGTGTAATCCCTATGCAAAAGCACCACCAATTAGTACACCATTGTGTTATCTTTTTGTCTATATTAACATGGTGACTCTTCCGCTAGATTGAAAAGACTTCAAGCTTTGAAATCAGAGTTTAGTTCACTGTGTTTCCTGG
Organism: Callimico goeldii; assembly: GCA_963573925.1. Classification (NCBI taxonomy): domain Eukaryota; kingdom Metazoa; phylum Chordata; class Mammalia; order Primates; family Cebidae; genus Callimico; species Callimico goeldii. The sequence goes on from CAUYOR010133439.1 coordinate 27,017, forward strand.
TACAAGTCACTTTACTTTGCTGAGGCTTTGAAAAATTGGATTTTTTGTCAATATTAAATGAAATACTCATAGAAATCCTTGAAGAATGTCTTGTTTATGGTGGGTGTTCAATAAATTCTCTATTGTCCTTGTTTTCCCCCTGAAGTTCTTAGGATGGCTTGTAGTGGGTGTGTAGCAGGGTATTAAAATTACAGGTTCTAGAGCTGACTGTCTGCACTCATATCTAGGTTCTACCACTTACCACTAGTCTTTAGGTTTCTCATCTCTGTGCCTCAGTTATTTCACCTATCAAATGAGTATCATAAGATTTTCTATTTTACAAGATTCTTGTGGACAGCCAATGAAGTAGTAAGTGTTAAATGCTGATAATAATGTCTGCCACTTAGTACATGCCATAGACATGCTTGCTATATAAGGGAGTGATTAGGTGCCCCGGGATGTGGTGTCAGAGTTTGTGGTTGATGGGAGCAGGAGAGTTCTCATGTGCATGTACCACTGTGGATATAGATGGAAGACCTCTAGAACTGAGCAGAGCCAAAATCCTTAATCAGGAAAGGCTAGGTAGATAGTCATCACGTTTTTGCAAATGAATTGAGAATTCAAGACATTCCAAAGGCAGGCAATTGACATTCAATAAAACATCAAAGAGAGTGCAAACAGGAAGAGTTAGAAATTGTCTTCTGAACGTCATAAAGCATCTGTCTGTTGACAGTAGGCTCTGTATCAAATGGAACATTCCACCATTGCTCCCTACCTAGGAAGATGGGGCTGCATCCAACCTGGATGTCCAGGTGAAGAAGCCATACCTCAAAAAGATTTAGGGTTGTTTTTGACAATTAGCTTTAGGCAAAAATGACTGAAATATGCTTTGCTGTACAGAGAGAACTGGATCAAGGGCAAAGTAGAGTTTCTAGCATACCAACTCAATTACCACCATACGGGATAAAGAAAAAAATGAATTTCTTTATAATTTGGGGGGACCATGAGTCTGAAATTAAAGTTGCCTTAGGATTTATAAAAAATTGAAGACATAAATAAAAATTGTACATTAGAAAGAAAATACTGAAGCCAATCACAAAATTGCCAAACTTTTACTTGGGTTGGCCTTATCTAGTGTGATGTTGAAGGGGACCTGCGATAGATATTCTTAAAGGACGTCAGCCAAGATAATGCGGAGGAGGTAGTACTTCTAATGATGTAAGTTATAGCAAGAGTAAAAATAGATGTGAAATGCTACAACATCAGGATTCAGGTCAAAGTCAAGTTAGTGAATCTCTCTCTGCCTCATCTTCTGCAGTAAAAGGTAAAGCCTATCTTTTCCTTATGCCTCTTCTGTATCACCTGTTCTAAGAACATCTTTTAAACATTATTTGTTAACTGTATCAACACTTCGTATTGTGTGAGGTTTGCATTCTGACAGGGGATTCTTAAGAAAAGGACAAGCATTTAAAACACTAAGAAGTGCCTGTAGAATGGTAGACTTCCAACCAGAGCATTGCCATTTGGGAGAAATGTGATCCTTCCAATCACAGGCACTCTGCCTTCCCTGAAAGACCAGCCCCAACTCAGGCCACATGCTCTTTTTCTTTCACAGATCCCCTCTGCATGAGAGAAGAACATTTAGGTCACTTCAGCCTGGAACATTAAAACAAATGCTGATAGTTCAAGGTTAATAGATGCATAAAACAAAAGTAATTCCGTGTCAAAGCTGAGATGACAGGCGATTTGACTTGAGGCAGCCTTACAATCACTCTTTTACATGTGCTCCGTGCTGAGACCAGGCGAAGGCGTTATGTTTCTGACATTTACTTGTCAGGAAGGTATGACAATAGAGATTGTTTCTATCTCTGCTGCTCCCAGATGTTAACCTTCTAGCTTTAGTTTGTAATTGGGGTTCTGTGGAGCTTTAACATTTTCTATTGATTCAATAGAAGTGATAACATTTCCAATCATAAGACAGCATTATAGAAATATCAGGCAATTCACATATCAGAGTGTTTGATAGCTGGGCTCACCGCATTAATTTCTGTCACCTTTGCTAGGAACCCTTTATCCTCTTTTTAATACTGAAGGACACCTGGGAGTAGTTGCTGCCACTTTTATTGTTCAATAAAGTAGACAAAAGTTTCAATTAACAACCAAGGGGCCTCTAGGAACTTTTGAATGAGAATATATTTTACTCATTTTACTGTATTTCTTTTTTCTAATGTGCCATCTGTGACTTCGAGGCTATACTTCACTCAGCAAGCACACACACACGCAGTCCTCCCAATCCAGTTTGATTTATATTAAAACATTCAGCCAAGGAAAGCCAAAAGGGGTGAGTGAGAATGTTGAGAGAAATTCGCAATATAAAGAAAAGCTCAGGCAAATGCTAGAGGAGTGATTGTCTCCAGGTCTGTAGCACAGTGAGGCAGGAGGTCCACTGACTTCACGTCTCTGCCTTTAACCCTAAGACAAAGTACCAAAGAATCCTCCTTTATTGTGTAACTAGTATTAGTATTTTATTGTCATTCAAATACTAATCAGTGGAAACAAATTTCCCTTTCTTCCTGAAGAAGAAAAAATACATATCAGGTATCGTTTGTTTACTCACAGTCTCATTCTTTTATGAAGCACTTGTTTTCTTGGGGGTTAAAAGGCTTATTGAGTATGTATTTAAAACAATAAAGAAAAAATAAATTGATATCTATAATGTGAAATTAAACATGCGACAATAGTATGATTTTTTTCTAGATGACCTGTCCTGCATAACTTTAATACAATCATTTCACTTCTTCATGAAGAGTCCCTTCCATGTACATTTTTGATTCCACAACTTTTATGTGCTGTTTTTCTCAATTGTTACCAATTTAAGCAAGAGCTATCACTTTTCCACCGAGCTCATCTGTCCATTCATGCCTGCTCTTCATGAACTAACTCAGTCTACCTCCTTGATGAGCAACCTGTTGACTATCCTCTCTTTTCTCTCTTCTGGACTACATAAACAGTGATTTTTAACTAAAAGTCATAGACTCCTCTGAGAATCTGGTAGTTTTGTTATAAAAATATGCAATTGCTTTTATAAGTTAGTACACTTTATAATTGACCTTAAGATAAAGACCCTTAGACAAAAGCATTCATTGACTTTTATAAATGTTCAATATGTAACTTGTCACGTCAGCCTGTCAATATCTTTGCTATCCTTCACAGCTCAATGTTATGTAAAATATAGATGTCAATGTCTCTTTATTATAATTGTCTGATACAGTCAGCCCTCCATATTTATAGGTTCCACATCAATGAAGTCAACTAACTGAAGATTGAAAATATTTGGGAAAAAAAAGGTATCTATACTGAACATGTACAGGCTTTGTAAAAAATCATTATTCCCTAAAAAATATGGCGTAACAACCATTTACATAGCATTTACATTGTATTAGGTAATGAAAGCAATTTAGAGACAATTTAAAATATACAAGTACTATACCATTTTATACCTGGGACTTGCGCATTCAGGAATTTTGGTGTCTGCCAGAGGTCTGAAACCAATTCCCAATGGATACCAAGGGATGACTAAACATTAATTAAAATGTTAGATTAAAGAATATACATATATATATATATATATATACACACACACACACACACACACACACACACACAGTCAGCTCAATTCTAGAAACTTCTATTGTGTACCTTAATTAATTAGACTCATTTTAATATTGTCATTCAAATACTAATCAGTGGAAACAAATTACAAATTTCTCTTTATTTCATCTATATTTTACAGTTTTGTTCTCAAATTTAATAAGGGAAACACTGTCAAATATTTTGTGGAAATCTAGGCCAGAAATATCTACTGACAAAGAAACTCAGCTGTTGAAATGTGGCTTGTTTTGATAAATACTCAGGAAGTTCTGCTTCGTGTATGCCTTTCTTAGGCACCTACATCTAGCCCCTTAATAACTTACAGAACTGTGTCTGAAAGTTGGATTCTTCTTACTGGTTTATAGTTCATAACTTTGATCCTTCTTTTGAAAATGGTATTGATATTTTCTCATAGTCTGATTTTGTATGAATGAATAAAGCCCTGCCTAAGGGAAATTAAGTTAATAATGCCATTACATTACAAGAAAAAGGGTTTACTATTGTCATCAATACACAGAGACGAACTCTGTGAACCAACACTGGAAGTTTGCAAAGAAAACAGAACATAGTTGCTACTTGCCAAATTTATTTACCAAATTATTATTTTGTTCTGTCCAATGGATTGGTGAAGAAACTGTCCACAGGTTTTGAGTTATTTGGAACATTGTCTATCTTGATTCTCTTGGTGTGGTCAATGGGCCACTACCATTGACATCACTTGCAAGTTTGGTAGAAATGCAGTCTTGGGTACCAACTGAGAAACTCTGAGTCAGAGTTTTTTTTTTTTTTCTTTTGAGAAAGAGTCTCGCTCTGTTGCCAGGTGCCAGGCTGGAGTGCAGTGGTGTGACCTCGGCTCACTGCAACCTTTGCCTCCTGGATTCAAGCAGTTCTCCTGCTTCAGCCTCCCAAATAGCTGGGGCTACAGGTGTGTGCCGCCACATCCAGCTAATTTTTGTATTTTTTAGTAGAGACGGGGTTTCACCATGTTGGCCAGGATGATCTCGATCTCTTGACCTTATGATCTGCTCACCTCTGCTTCCCAAAGTGCTGGGATTACAGAGTTTTAATTTCTCAGGAGATTCATATCCACGTTAAGGCTTGAGAAGCACTAGTATAGATGATTTCTCTGTCTTCAAACATACTACCTTTAAATATCTCGACAGCTAATTACCTACCTAATTCATGCCTTATCTGACCAAGAATATCTGCATTATATAACTTGTTCTGTTTATTGTTTAAACTATCCTCAACAAAAACAACTTGCTGTACCAGATATCATTTTTATCTCATAAAGAATTTGTTTGACTTCCAGAAAATCACCTTTAACCTTTAGTACATGTCAGAAGTTAAAACCCTGGTAGTTCCTTTGACTTGAGTGATCAGTTTTCCACAAGGTAGTTCTTTTACCAAAGGGTAGTTACACTGCTCTAGCTATTAAGAAATTCAGGCTACATATCTCCAGGGTAAACCACCTATGAAAAAAATGACTTAATATTGTCAGTGTTTGGGAGTTATCTTAAAGGCAGATAAATTACAGAATCATACATTATGAGTGTTCAAAGGGATTTTAAAAGCTACTTCTTAATTATATTTTGCACAAAGTTATGTGTTCAATAAATGTTTATGGGAAGATTAGAAAGCAGAAAGGAATTTCGTGATGTAGCAATATAGATAAGCTATTGTATATCAGATGGAAAGACTGTGTGGTCTTAGCCTATTCAATAGTAATTATATAGACGAAGGTCCTCTCTCTTTTCTTTTCTTTCTTTTCTTTTCTTTCTTTCTTTCATTCATTTTTTCTTTCTTTCTTTCTCTCCCAACCGGCCCACCGGCCCCCCGCCCCCCGGCCCGCGGCCCCGCGCGGCCCGGGCCCGGGGGGGGAGGCACGGGGAGGGGGGGGGGG
>CAUYOR010133441.1:0-23091 GCA_963573925.1 Callimico goeldii
GAGGCCGAGGCGGGTGGATCATGAGGTCAAGAGATCGAGACCATCCTGGTCAACGAGGTGAAACCCCATCTCTACTAAAAATATAAAAATTAGCTGGGCATGGTAGTGTGTGCCTGTAGTCCCAGCTACTCGGGAGGCTGAGGCAGGAGAATTGCTTGAACCCAGAAGGCGGAGGTTGTGGTGAGCCAAGATTGTGCCATTGCACTCCAGTCTGGGTAACAACAGCGTAACTCCGTCTCAAAAAAAAAAAATGTGTAATAACTAAGGAGGGGGAGAAGGGCACTTGTATTATTGAGTATCTGCATAGTAGACGCAAGTGCTGTTAATTGCCAGGTTATATAAAATGAGAAGTGTTTGTAGTGCATTGAATGAATGTATGGTTTAGAAAACATTATTAGTTACCTGCATATTCATTGATCTATTCACCAAGTACTCACTGGGGGTCTACTGTGTACCTGAGTCTAGCCAGAGTCTGGTGGTGGAGAGCTGAGCAGGTCAGGTCCAAACTCATATTCCTGCTATTTCGTAGGGTGTGAGTGGTTGGATGGTTAGCACAGTGGTCTCGGATGCTAAGCTCAGTGGTCTCGGATGCTAGAATTTATTCTAATAAGTTTCTGAGCTGCTTCACAAACCAAGAGGATCAGGGGAACTAGAGCAGAGTCGCTTCCTCCTTTTCCTTCTCTTCCTCTTCCTCCTTCATCCTCTCCTCCTCAGCCTCTGTTATTACTATTTTAGGAAATCTGAACTGGAATGAAAAAAAAAACCAGTGTTACATAAGTGGCCAAATGGTCACTTTTTGGAATGACTTTACGCTTACACAGGGTGTTCTAGTGATTAGAAAAAAAAAGCCATTATTTTAGGCTAGACTTTTCAGAAGGATCACAATGCTACCACTATTTTGCACTTACCTTTGAAAATGAAGTGCTTCCCCTAAGTTTGCTCATTTACTTGTTAGCATAATTTGGCCATTAAACATTAATCATTGTTTGGAACCCATAAGTCAAGCCAGTCTATGATGAAGCAAACTTAGCAAAATTTGAGTTGATGCCGGAAACTGGTGAAGCCGAGATGGATTTAAGGACGTTTGCCAGGTTCCCGTCTGCAGATTCTGCTATGGACCAGGTGGGGGCAGCAGAGAGCTGACTGTGGTCTTCAGAAGGGAAGACCAGCACCTGCCCGTAGATTCCAAGGCACAGGTGGAGGTGGCAATGAGTTAGGAGGTAGAGTCAAGGTTTCGACTGAGAAGGGAGGAAAGCAAGAGAGATAGCAACAGCATGAAGATCAGACTGCAGAGGAAGCCAGAATTGAAGTAGGACACAGAACTGGTGTAAGTCAAAGAGCCAAGGTGCGGGGGACACGGGGAGGCAAAGTTGGGTGAGCGAACAGGAGGTGCCTGAAGGAGGCCAGCTGCTTCACCAATGCGCCTTCCAGTACCTTCCCAACTCGGCGGGCCAGGTCCATTCTTGGTCCTGCTTGGTCTTCCAAGGGCAGTGGCTGCGAAGAACAGGGATGTGAGAGACACCAGCTATCTCTCTCTCCTGAGCCGAGATAGTAATAATGAAAGTTCCTGTTTTATTAACAAATATTGAAATGAATGGAGAACACTCAATTATTTGGGAGCGACCAGGGCGTGGTGCTGAAGCGTTGCAGGGGCTTTTCCTTCTGGTTACTGCAAAGGACTAAGGTCCTCGGCAGTGTCTGTCCATGTTTTGGGAGATATTTTACAATCACCAAGGAAATAGAGTTCAGTACTCCTGTTTACTTAATGGCCAGCTACACTTGAAATATCATGCTCTCCCTGTGTGGTCTTGTCATAATTATCTTCAAATGGTGCTAATTAGCAGACCCAACACATGGGCAGCCTTCCTTCCCCAGACTTGGCACCCTCACTTGCTGCACTTAGCACCCCTCGTGGGAAGGCATCCTGGAGATCCCTTATCTGCACCCTCTCCCCATCTACCCCTTCCCACTCGTGGAAGCTGCCTCACCAGAGAAACTGCTATCTGATAAAGAATATCAACAAGTCTTAGCAGATGGCTGCTTATCTCAAGACACATATTCACCAAAATCCTAGCAGAAGAAAAAGCTGTGTTTGGATGGTCCCTTAGAGCTAATTATAACATGTTTAAACTGTGCAAGGCAATTTGGAGATGAAGACAGAGTATAGAGAAAGAAGGACAAAGGGAGAATACCCAAAAGAGTTTTTGGAAAAGAGGAAAGCTTTGTTCTTTATGCATATAGATTTTCGAGATGGGGTTGGGGTCTCACTATATTGCCAGGCTGATCTCAAACTCCTGAACCGAAGGGATCTTTCCAACTCAGCCTCTCCAGTAGCTACAACTACAGGTACCAAGCTGAGCAAGAAGAAAAATCTGAGCTAGGCTTTAGAACGTCAAACTGAGATTCTGATTCTCTTGAGAAAATGGGTAGAAATTTGTGGTCAGAGATGACACCAGGAATAACTGGTTTCTACTCTGAGCTGTGCCTGGGGCAGCCTGATGACGCTTTGTTGCTCACATTAGTTTACCTCTTCCTGCCTTTATTTCCCTTTCTGTAAAATGGAATTAACGTGCTTGCTGACAATACCTCCAAATGATTTTTAAGGCAAGAAGAGAGAATGTTACTGACAGGCCTATGGTTCTCCGGGTGAGAGGGTTCCTGTGAATGAATGCACACAGGGAGGCTTTTCTTAATGAAGCTCAGGATGTCTGGTTTTTTCTTGGCAGAGTAAATATCCACCCAGTAGTATTCATCCAGTTTGTATTGTTCTGTCCCATTGTTTGTAAACCTCTTGAGTGATTACACAGCATTTATTCTCCATTGTTCAAAATACTCTTTAAAAAGCTGACTATAGGACTTCAGTCCCCACTGGTTTGTTCTTTTCCACTTGGCAAATGTTGATTGATTTTATTTTTCCTTTGGCCTGTGCTTCTTAGTGGCTTGAAATGAATATGCTTTTTTTTTTCTTGTTTACCCCTTTACCCACATTGTCAATAATAGAGTCGCCCTGGGAAGCAGAGTTTGCAAAGGGAGGGGGGTTTGGTATAAATTTGGAAGATTGTATTGTTTCAGATTTATTTTCTCAAATGCTGGAACTGCTTCTCAGGGGTTAGTCTTCTTTACTGATGAAAACTCACACATTCTCATAGGTGGTACCGTTAAACATGTTAAATCTGTATACAAATTAATAAAAAATATGTTAAACAAATGTAATGAAAGAAGCAGGAAGCAAGTGTATAGCCATGGGGGTCTGAGCAATTGGCTGTCATCGTTTGGTTTGAGTATAGGTGTGTGAGTCACATGTATGGTGTGGCATGGGACAGCCACATGCATGGTGTGGCATGGGAATAGAAATGGTAAAAAATATGAATCCAACCTAGTGCTTTTCAATTCTCCTTGCACATGAGAATCACCTGGAGAATTAAAAAAAATATTGATGCCAGCTGGGCACGGTGGCTCATGTCTGTAATCCCAGCACTTTGGGAGGCTGAGGCAGGCGGATCACTTGAGGTCAGGAGTTTGAGACAAGGCTGGCCAACATGGTGAAACCCTGTCTCTACTAAAAATACAAAAATTAGCCAGGTGTGGTGGCACACGCCTGTAATCCCAGCTACTTGGGAGACTGAGTCAGGAGAATTGCTTGAACCTGGGAGGTGGAGGTTGCAGTGAGCTGAGATTGTGCCACTGCACTCCTGCCTGGGCAACAAGAGCGAGACTCTGTGTTAAGAAAACAAACTGATGCCTGGGTCTCTCCCCAGAAATGGGAACATCTGCAGGTGTGGGTTTGGCATGGACATTTGAAGTCTCCTTAGCTGCACAGCAGAGTTGGGAACCACTGATAACCCACAGAAAAACGCTTCTGGAAGTATCTCCAGGGACGGAGTCCTAGCCTAGGATCAGACACCTTTCTGGGCCCAATACACAGCACCGTTTTTTTTTTTTTTTTTTGAGGTGGAGTCTCACTCCATCACCCAGGCTGGAGTGCTATGGCATGATCTCAGCTCACTGCAACCTCTGCCTCCCGGGTCCAAGTGATTCTCCTGCTTTAGCCACCTGAGCCTCCTGGGGCCACCGGTGCACGCCACCACGCCTGGCTAACCTCCCATCGGGCCTCGTCTTCCGGCCTGCTCCCATGCTCTCTGAGCCTTCTTGACACTCAGAAAAAGTATTTTTCTTTAGTTGAGCTCCAGGATACTAAGAACACTGAATGAAGGGGCATTAAATAGAAGCATGAATCGCCTTCATTGAAATCGCAGTGGTCGTTTTCTTCCTAAAGGTGGAAAAATTGTTTCTTCCACCCAGCTGTGGAAAAATTGTTTCTTGAATGTGGGTGACACATCTGTTTCATATCTTCAAGGCAATGCTTTGAGCCAGCTCCTCCCCCATGTGATTCAAAGGATGCCAAGTGTCCCACATGTGGCCTGCTTCCTTCTCTTAACATGGCCTAAAAGTCCCTTATTGAACTCCCGTTAGCTTTGTTTGTTTGTTATTTATTTTTGAGAGAGTCTTGCTCTGCACACGGGCTGGAGTGCGGTGGCATGATCTTGGTTCACTGCAACCTCCGTCTCCCAGGTTCAGGCGAATCTCCTCCCTCGTCCTCCTGAGTAGCTCAGACACCCTCCACCACACCCAGCTAATTTTTGTATTTTTATTGGAGATGGGGTTTTACCATGTTGGCCAGGCTACTCTTGATCTCCCGACCTCAGGTGATCTGCCTGCCTCGGCCTCCCAAGAACTCTTGGTAGCTTTGAAAGTAAAAGCCAACCCCCTCTTTTGGCCCACGAGGCCCCACACACCTTGGCGTTCCTGTCACCTCTTCCACCTCCTCTCCTGATTCTGCCCTTTGCTGGTGCCAATTCGGCTGCACTAGTGTCCTCTCTGTGATTGGAGCTGCACCTGGGACACTCCGGTCTTTGCACCTGCTGCTGTTCCAAGCTGTTTATGCCCAGAATGCTCTTCCACCAGTTAGCTACTTGGCTCCGCAGAGTCTTCAGGTAGCTGTGCGGTCATCTTCCCAGTCACCCTGTGTGATCACCTGGCTTGGAAGTCCAGTCCTTGCCCTCACACTCCCCATCTCTGCCCCCTGCTTCATTACCGCCTTAGCACTGTCACCATTTGACTTTCTTTCTATATATTTTATTTATTGGGTAGCTCGGCTGCTTCAGTAAATACTATAAATGAGGTGGCTTAAAATTAGACATTTATTTTCCATAGTTCTGGAGGGTGGAAATCTGAGATCAGGGTGCCAGCATGGTCTGGTTCTAGTGAGGGGCTCTTCCAATAGCAGATGGCCACTTTCTTTTTATTTTCCTTCTTTTTTTTGGAGACAGAGTCTTGCTCTGTCACCCAGGCTGGAGTGCAGTGGTGCCATTTCTGACCACTGCAACCTCCGCCTTCTGGGTTCAATTGATTTTCCTGCTTCAGCCTCCCAAGTACCTGGGACTACAGGTATGTACCACCATGCCTGGCTAACTTTGATAGTTTTAATAAAGACAGAGTTTTGCCATGTTGACCAGGCTGGTCTTGAACTCCTGACCTCAAGTGACCCACCCACCTCGACCTCCCAAAGAGCTGGGATATCGTGAGTCACCACACCTGGCCAGACAGTCACTTTCTCACTGTGTCCTCAGGCAGTGGAAAGAGATCAAAGAGCTCTTTTGTTTCTTTTATAAGAGCACTAATCCCATCACAGTGTCCCAGCCTCACCACCTCATCACCTTCCAAAGGCCCCACTTCCTATTGCCATCAGATTGGGGTTTGGATTTTAGCATATAGAGGTTGGGGGACACAAATCTTCCACTCCATAATAGTTATAGTTGGCCCCCTCTCATTCCACTAGAATATAAGCTTCACGAGGTCAGGGATTTCTATTTTGTTTACCTAGAATGGTGCCTGGCACACTGTAGGTGCTCAGGAGATAATTACTGGCTGACAAAAATGAACTGGTCTCCTCTTTAACCCCTGCAATCCTGTCTGAGTCACTCGGTTTGACTTGCTGCACTGGGAGCAAGTCCTGGCTTGGTGCCCTTGTCTCCCAGGGGTGGAGTTCCCATCTCTGGGAGGACTCAGGGCTCTCCTGGTCTGCTGCTTTTCCTCCTTACCTGTCCTGGGAGGTAAGACAGAGCCCTGCCGGCCTCCTGGGACGGCTGCCCGGCACGTCCTTGTTCCTGCTCAGTCAGCCAGTTGGGGCCTTGGTTTGGACCCTTCACTCACATTCTTCTGTGAACCCACCTCCTGGCTGAGACCCCACTTAGGCTCACCTTCTCACTTTCCTCTTCAAGAAGCACTCCCTGGCCCCCAGCCCGTCTTCTGGAATTTTGATGCATTGGTCAAGTCCAGTCTTGTTTGAACATCCCTTTAAATGATTCTTAATTGTATTTCGGGCTGGCTCTGCGCAGCAGACCATAGAAATACCGATTGTTTCTGGGGTGGCACTGGAGTGTGAGAAGGTGGGGAAAATGCCTCAGGACGATTAGACTGGGGAGACTCTGAGATGACTGATGAAACGTACAGCAAGAGCTTTCCCCGCTCCTAATCGGGGAGGGGATGGCGGTGCTCGGGGTGGCGGAGGCGCAGGGGAGCTGTTGAGGGTCCCGTGCTCCTCAGTTCTCTGGCTTCTCAGGCGCTTTGATCTTGTCATATAGAAGCCTCTGGAAGCACAGGGACTGTGGATACTGGAAGCCGTTCTTGGACTATTTCGCAACATTTTTCTCCAGGAAAAAGAAAAAAAAAAAGGCTTCATTCTTCAATGTTACATAATCGAACATTTCCCGTGCTGGCTGAAATGAATATTCTCTCTTTGCCTGGATAAATAATGCAGACTCTTCGGGACAGGCTGCTTCCTCCAGGCTGCTGCTTCCGAGGGATCCGACCGCTTTGTGGGTTTAGTGGTGGCACTCAGCTGGACGTGGGGCCGGGGCTTCCTTCTTGGAGGGTACTATCTGCCAGAATGTCTTTTAAACGTCTCAACAAGCAGCAAACAAGGCCACACCTGCGACAGTTGTAGCGATTCCGGAAGACCTGCTCACCACGAGGTGCTGGAGTCGTTTGCAGCTGGAAATTCATGGTGGCTGCAGTTTAAATAAATTTCCTAAGTGCAGAATCACCACACAAGGCGTGGAGAAACTGAAAACTGTAACATCTGGAGTTGCAAACACTCACAGCCATATCAGCTGTCTGCATTCCCTTAGGAAAACTGTTTATTGGATGTTTTCGTACTCAACCCTTTATTTCCCAGCATAGGTTTTTAATTTTCACATGGAGAGTTTGATTATTTTCCCGTGCCCAAGTCACTCTCGTCACAGCCCTCCGCCACCCCTCCCCGATTAGGAGGGTGGAAAGCTCTTGCTGTAGGTTTCATCAGTCATCTGATGTTTAATTTGTGTGCACCTTTGTCTTCACTCTATATCCTTTGCTTTCCTGTAGGAGAAAAATAAATAGCACCGCCGACTTGCATGGTAGGGGCTGACGGTGTTCCAAGTGCTCAGGTTTGTTTTCTCATCCTTCCTTTCCTCCTGTAGGAAGTTCGCTTGGTGTAAAGGGAAGGACAGAATTGGATCCCTGTGGAGGGAGTTTCACGTGTTGATTATTCTGAGCTGCCCAGAGCTGGTTCCCAGCACAACTTGTTAATGGCTGAGTAGATCTAAAGTTTTGAAAATCAAGATCTCTTTGGAGTTTTACAAGTAAAATTTCAAAAATGAAAAATGACTATCCCAATGTTTTTTAGAAGAAAGATGAAACTTGTAAAATTCTATTAATTTGGGGAAAAGGGGGTAATTTGAAACATAAAAATAGTAGGCAATATTTACAAATTGTGAAAAATACCAGAATGGTATACATGGAAGAGTACTGGACATTCCATTAGCAGTGGTAAACCCATTCCTTTGGTTCTGAATCTTGTTAAGCTTCCTTAAGAATTTGATGAAGTTTCTAGACCTTTCCTTCAGAAAAATGCACGTGTTTATGTACCTAGATGTTTGGATATGATTTCAGGGGGATTCCAAATCCTCTGGGATCCCCCCCCACCCCCCATGTGGATGTTTGTGATGCAGTAGAGTAAGAAAACCAGGAGAGGCTAGAAAAATTTTATGAAAGAGAAATACGAACATACAGTACCCTGCCAAAATTTACTTGTGAGAAAAATCACATTAAACACATTCATTTTCCAAACGATGTTACAAAATTAGACTCATATTACCATTCAGTTTAAGCAAGTTTCATGCCTATGGTGACCTAGCCTCCAAATGCCTGCTCTCAGTTTGCTCCTATCGTCTTATTTTACTTTATGCCAATACTGTGCAGATTAAATAGGTCCCGTCTCTGATGTCATTATCTAGTTTTGTTCTTTGTTTTCTGTGTTTTATTTTTTACTTCTTGCTCCTATTTTTTTTTTTTTTTAAGAGACAGGGTCTCACTATGTTGCCCAGGCTGGAGCGCAGTGGCTATTCACAGGTGCGATCCCACTACTGATCAGCACGGGAGTTTTGACCTGCTCCATTTCCGACTTGGGCCGGTTCACCCCTCCTTAGGCAACCTGGTGGTCCCCCGCTCCTGGGAGGTCACCATATTGATGCCGAACTTAGTGTGGACACCCGATCGGCATAGAGCACTGCAGCCCAGAACTCCTGGGCTCAAGAGATCCTCCCACCTCAGCCTCCCAAGTAGCTGGGACTACAGGCACGCGCCACCGCGCCCGGTTTCTTGCTCCTATTTCGAAGACTTTGAAGGTATTGGGACTTGGGGACATGTTGTTTCCAGTATAGATTCTGGTATTGTAGAGGAAGTTTTACAAGCCCAGGCAGGTGTACTTGGGGACTGAGGTTACTCAGTAACCCTGTAAATGCTGAGTCTGCTATTTCTGTTGCTTGCAAGAACAAGGTGAATGTAGGTCTCCTTGGATATTGGGGATGATAGAAGGGTGTGGATTGGAGAGAAACAGGACTTCCTGCCCCTTCAATTTAAATGGAGATTCATTTGATTTAAAAAAAATGTGTATTCACCAGGCCCTGTGTGAATTACCACCATGGATGTAGGTGGAGTAAGCCGTGTTCCCAGGTAGCCTGCAATCAAGTGCAATCCATTGGTGGTAGGAGGCATGGGAGATACAGAAGTAACTCAGGACTAGATTGAATTGGCCACTTATCTAAGAGTGTTATCAAGTGTTCTGTAAATACGTAGATTCTGATTAGTTATCAGTTTGTCATACTTCTTTTCCCTTTTTTTTTTTGAGATAGAGTCTCGCTCTGTCACCCAGGCAGAGGCGTGATCTTAGCTCACGGCAACCTTCACCTCCCAGGTTCAAACAATTCTCTCACTTCAGCTTCCTAAGTAGCTGGGATTACAAACATGTGCCACCATGTCTGGCTATTTTTTTTTTTTTTTTGTAGTTTTAGTAGAGACAGGGTTTCATCATGTTGGCAAGGGTGGTCTTGAACTCCTGACCTCAAGTGATCTATTCGCCTCTGCCTCCCAAAGCGCTGGGATTACAGGCATGAGCAACCACACCCAGCCAGGTTGTCATACAATTCATCTGTCTCCCTTCCTAGACACAAGCTCCTCAGGGTCACGTCTGTTCTTCCTTGCTGGCAGAGGAGATGTTTCAGAAGTGCTTGTTGCTAGAGGAGAAAGGTACAAGTGGCACGTGGTAGGGATTCAGAGGAGGGTGAAAATAGGATGATGTTGAGCTAGCAGGAAGGTCTCCATGGAGAAGGTGTTCTTTGAGATGAACATTGAGGAAGTGGTGGGATCACACCTGACCCAGATAGAGAAGTGGCTGAGATCCAAGCAAAGGATGCTGGGAGCAGGGAAAGAGACAGTTGACTGAAGTCAAAGGCTGGAGAGGTTGGCTGGGGCCAGGTGATCAGAGACATGGTGAGTGGTTTGTACTTAATTTAATCTTGTAGTGACATGATGAGAATGATGAATCAGGAACATAATCTGGTGAAGGTGTGTTTGATGGATTAGAAATGGTAGAGGCTGGAGGCATTTAGGCCAATTAGGACACTGTTGCAGAAGTCCCGGGGAGAGCTGAAGAGGATCTGACTTGTGATGGGGAGTAGGAAAAAGAAGGGATGGAGGCTGGAGGTATTTTGGAGATAGAACCTGAAGTTCTTGTAATCCAAACTTCCCCAGAATATCTCAGCCCAGAAATAAAAATAGGATGAAACAACAAAAACACAATACTATTTTTTTCTTTGCTTTCTATCAACTGTTTGCGACCTGCAATCCTTTTCCGATTCTTCCTTCCTATGGGGACAAGTGAATAGGCAGATGCTGAATATCACTGTTGGGCTGGCAGAAGCCCCCGGTGTTGGGGGGCTGAGGCTGCGGCTGCTGGTGCTAATGAAAGGCACCCATGGGAAGGACCCTCTTGCCACTAAGCTTCAGGGCAAAAGGGAAACCTCGAGGCGGTGCTCCCCAATGCTAATTGGTCCCTGGTACAGGAATCAACATTTCCCTTTGTTTGCTCTCAGTGGTTTACAGAAATTTTTCTTCTCTAAAGCACACTCTCCTTTCACTAAAATTCTGGTGTTTGTGCAAATTGGGAAGTCAAACTTAGCAACAGTGTCTCTGCTGCATTTAGATATCATTTTTCTCTGACACTGGCTTCTTGTTTTTACATGAAATATGTGAATTCCTCCTTTCTGCTCAGAAGTACACCTTAGTAGTTGACAAAAATGAACTACCCAAAGGGCCAGCCTTCTCTGGATTCTAGCTGAAACCTTGCTTCCCACTGAGAAGTGTGTGCATTTGTGTATCTGGTGACGGAGATGGCTCAGGGAGTGGGCAGGGGTTTGGGGAGGAGGAAGACTGAGGGACAGGTGGGGAGAAAGAAGGGTCAGAAAGTGATTTTGGTTCAGCAGCATCAATAATATTTTTGTTTTAAATCATCGTCTTCTTCAATGTTGCTTCCTTTGTCACTCCTGTAAATATGAAAGCCCATTTATTCTTCTAATAGAAAACTTTTCATAATTGTTTCCTCACATGAGATGTTTATGGCTTTATATATAGGTGTGTGTATATAAGAGGAGGCATGTAATTTACAAAGGCAGATTTTAAAATCCTTTCTACAGATAAAAATGCAAGATTCAATTGTATTTTTTCTTTTTGAGATGAGTCTTACTCTGTCACCCAGGCTAAAGTGCAGTGGTGTGAACATGGCTCACTACAACCTCAAACTGGGCTGCAACAATTCTCCCACCACAGCCTCCAGAGTAGCTGGGACCACAGATATGAGCCATTACATCCAGCTAATAGAAACCAAGTTTTCTGTAGGGATGGGGTCTTCCTGCGTCGCCCGGGCTAGTCTTGAACTTCTAGGCTCAAATTTGTTGATTTCTTCTAGAAGTATTTTCTGCTTGACATTGTTATTTGAAGAAATAGTTTTTTAAAAAGTTTGAAGAAAGACACTATTTTTATCCCTGTAAGCTTGAACTAGTGCTTTCATATTGAGTGAAAGACGGTATAAAAATATCATTGGGGATTGGTCATATGAAAGCTCTGTTGCCAAATACTCTAGGTCTGCACATTGAAAAGTAGACTACTGAGGGGTTTTCTGCTTCCTGCTATAAAAACCAGCACCTAGGCCCCGGATGAGTGTTTAGATAGCTAAACACTCTTAGGTTCCACTTTGCTGATAGCAAGGACCAGAGATGCCTGCGGATACCTGGTAATAAGGGCTATAGAAGAAACTGTGGAAATTCTGTGACCCTGTCAGTAAACTGAGCAGCTCTAGCCAGACCCTGCCATGTGCTCCTGGGTCCAGAGGCCCACATGTGTTCATCTCAGCTCATCGATTTCCTCTGTCCCTGCATAACTGTGATTGCTAGGAGCCTTTCCTTAGTTTGGCCTCCGTGCCACCCTGAGATATTCCCTTGTCCTTTGCGGCTCACGAACACAGTGCAGGTTTCCAAGTTCATACCCTCAAAGCTTGAATGATTGGTCCAGTTCATCTTTTCCACATTCGGTCATGTCTTAGGTCACTGGCCAGTCTATAGCTTGGTTGTTCTTTGGTTGGGCGTCTCATCATGGTCCAGTTAGCTGTGATCTGAAGTGGCTGTAGGATGGGGAGATTGTGTGAACTTCAGTTGGTTGTTCAAGCATCAGGAGCTGAGAGCATGGCAGTTTTCCCTAGAACAATAGTGAGTGGTTGGTCAGGTACTGATCAGTATCTCCAGGTAGGCAGAGTTTCAATTTTGGTTGCTCTTCATGAGGAAAAGCAGAAGCCCAGAACTGTGTTGATAGAGTGATGGAACTGAGATAATGTTTTGAGCAGTGCCCAATGGAAACATCTTTGCTAAGAAGAACGAATGAAGAATTTTGGCAATTAACTATGTAACTGAGTCCCAGACTCTGCTATCATCTGGGGTGGCAGATAAAAACACATATTCCAAATCAAAAACCTGATTTTTTATTTTAGCCTGAATCACCCAGATCACAGCAGGATTTTGCTTGAATGACCCAGACAGATTGCATCAATTTTCAGCTTTACTTTGCTTGTGGAAACCAGGCTGTTAGTGGTTTCTTCTGAAATGGGAGAATGTATCAAAAAAAGGTTGGAACCTGAGCAATTTCTAGAATTTCATTGTTCTGTGCTTCTTAATAAACAATGTGGCACTATAAAGGAATGTGTGTTGACTCTCTTTTTTAAAAAATAAAGATGTAGTGGCTAGCATGATTTTGATGAAATGTCAGCCTTGTTTTTTATTTGAAAACTGTGTGTGAGGGAATCAGGCATAATGGCATGATACTTCTCTTTGAACATACTTACGAGATTAAATTTCAAGTACACGGCATTATACTGCTTCATAAATTGTTGATTTCTTCTTTTTTGAATTGTTCAATCTGTCTAATAGCAATGAATATGATTTAATTAGACACTTTTCCTCAAAGGAGATATATATATATATATATATATATATATATATATATATATATATTTTCTTTTCTGCTAAAAGAAAACAAAGAAGGCTGGGTACGGTGGCTCATGCCTGTAATCCCAGCACTTTGGGAGGCTTAGGCGGGTGGATCACGAGGTCAAGAGATCGAGACCATTCTGGCCAAAATAGCGAAACTGTGTCTTGTCTCTACTAAAAATACAAAAATTAGCTGGGCATGGTGGTGCAAGCCTGTAGTCCCAGCTACTCGGGAGGCTGAGGCAGGAGAATTGCTTGAACTTGGGAGGTGGAGGTTGTAGTGAGTTGGGATTGCACCACTGCACTCCAGCCTGAGTGATAGACTGAGACTCTGTCTAAAAAAAAAAAAAAAAAAAGGAAAGAAAAGAAAAGAAAAAGAAAGCATAGAATAAAAATGTATTGGTCCAAGCACACAAATTTTTATTTTTAGTGATTTTATTAGAACAATAAACTTCAAAATCATTCATAACAACCTTTCTGAATTGATCTGATAGAACTGTTTTTACCTATTCACTGATAGACCTGCCAACCATTTCTTCTCATGACATATAAAAAGCACATGTGTTCACATATTGTGTCCTTGTGTGTAATGCCACGTGCTGGTTCAGATTCTGAAATGGAGTGTTAAAAGCATGGGGCCTTCAGTTGGTCCATGTGAGTTTGAACCCTGGCCCCAGCTGGTGTGGGTACTTAATCTCGGTATCCCATGGTTTCCTCAACTGCAAAATGGATTTTTAGTAGTACCTACCTCACTGGGTTGCCACAAAGGATCCAACATCTAGTACACTGGCCCTCCATATCTGTGGGCTCCATATCTGAGGATTCAATCAACCTGTGATTGGATAAATAATATCCAGGAAAATAGCTGCATACCAGGAAAAGAAAAAAGAAAAAAAAATCCAGAAAAAAATTGTGCCTGTACTGAACATGTACAGACTTTGACTCTTTCCTCTCTATAAACAATACAGTATAACATGTATTTACCTTGCATTTACATTGTTTTAGGTATTATAAGTAATCTATGGATTACTTAAAGTATACAGAAGGATGTGCATAGGATATATGTAAATACTATGCGATTTTATATCAGGGACTTTTCATGGAACCAGTATGCTCAGAAGACATTTGCTGTCATTTTTATTCTCTTGCACTCAAGAAAGCACATATTGGAATGCAAATGAATACCAATAATAGTTTTTAAAAGGATAATTTATATACAATTTACATTGTACATTCATATTGTCTGATGAAAGGAAATAATCTATAACCTTCAATTCAGAATTCATGAGCTGTCCTATTTTGAGAACTGTTGCTCTAGGTAATTTTCATCTCTGTATTGATGTGTAAAACTGATTTTAACAGGTAGCTAAATGCTGTTTGAAAAGCATACTTCACCCATTCTGGCAAATAAAATAATTGAAGGATTTAATTAATTTAGAAACAATATTTCATTTTCAAAACGTTTAAACTGCTCAGAGCATGTTATTAAATAACCTACCTTTTACTAGGAATCATAATAAAAACAATAAAAATGCTTACAGAACCCCTGCAATGCGTTAGTATATGTGATTATTCCTTGTGTAAGTGAATCTTGTTGAGATTTTATGTTCAGTCACTTGAAATTAAGTACTTTACATATTAACTAAAATGTGTCCTGCTCTCTGTATTCTGGAGAAGTTTCTCTCAGGCAAATTAACATATTCAAATTATTTTATGGGCTAACTGACAAGTATAGAGAAGATTGAAGACAGTTAAGATCATTTATTTCAAAATGTTTTAAAGCATTGATTATTTCTTTTCGTTTTCCTTCCTTCCCATGACAGTTTTGAGGTGTATCTTACTTGGCAGATGTCACTCTGTACTGGGTACTGGGACAGAGAGCAATACAATAGCAAGAGAGAGATTCCTCCTCCGCCCCCTCTATCATTCTCACTTCCAGAAAACCAGCCTTTTTTCAAGACTTGTAGAGAAGAAAAAGCGAAAATATTTTTAAAAAATCATTGAAAGTACATGCTGCATAAACCACAGCAGACATGATGAGATATTAAAATTTCAATGTTATTAAAAAATTTTAATATGATTTTACAGTCCTTTTTTCTACTTTAAAATGTGTATCTTAGTGTTAAACAAACAATCAATAACCACATAAATTTAAAAATTGCTGCAGGAAATACTGGACAGTTTATGGAAGGATCATGTGACAGAAATTAAGGACCAAAGAGCGTAAGGAGCTAGACCTGTGCAGGTTACCGAAGTCAAGAACCTAATTAATCAGTAACAGGAAGTGCAGAGCCGGCTTTTGAGTCCATGCCTGAGTAAGAAATTCCCAAATAACACTAACAGAAGACATTTCCTTACCCCTGCTTTTAGTTTAGCTCTAGCTGACTTTGGATTAACAAAATTTATGTGCTGAATGAATGTTTTATTTTTTTTTCCAGCTCCACACGCCTGTCTAGACTTTGAGCTTTATTATGAATAAAGAGAAAAATCAGCTGGAGGGCGTAAAAAAATTTCAGGCAGATTAACACATGATTTACCTCTTTTTGAACATCCATTTTAGTGGAAGTGCTAAGAAAGTTAGATTCAAGCCTGGCTTAGAGAAAGCAAGGCCACCCCCTCCTCTATTTTTTCAATGAGATTTTCCAATCCTAGTCAAATGGTGGTGCTAGTTCTTTATTTTTGAGTTACTGCATTTCCTAATTTCATGGTCATAACAGCCTCCTGTCTACCGAGTCAGAACGGATTTTACCAAAACTGAAAATGCAGGCTCCATGCTCAGAAGCTCTTTAACAGGCTCGAAAGGTCCATGCTCCTTTCTCCTGCCCATTCTATAACATAAGAAGACAGTCTCTGAGTGATAATCTTCTCTTCAAGTAGGTACTCCTATTTCTTCTCAATTTGTTTTTTCCTTTTTGATATAATGTGCTACTGTTTACAAGCATATTGTAACTTCAGAGCTTACCTCTCATCTTTAAAAAATGTTCATTTTTTTCCTCTTTCTGCTCCAAGGATATTTTGCAAACTTACTGGCAAGTATTCCTAGGATGATAAAATGTGAAATCTAAACTTGGTGCAGTGGAAATTCACTTCTAGAATAATATTTAGCTGAGGCAGAGGGCAATCCGACTACCCTGTTCTTAGTACAGCACACACAGGCTGCCTGTCTGTTCCAGATAACATATATCCATTGGATCCAGCACTAGCTAGGAGACACCGTGTTGCTGAGTGTGTTAGAATTTTAAAAGTTCTTAATTAGAGAAATCTCAGACTAGCAGGAACACATTACCTGTTTTCTTGATCTTTGGAGCCATAACTTATGTGAGTTTGAACTAAACGATGTGAATAAGCCATTATTTGTTTCCTAAAGGCAGTCAAGTTTTCTGAAAAGCTATACGTCTAGCAGCACAAGAATGAACCATTCTGTCTTGAAATTGGCCTCTGATTTTAAGCAAGTTCTTTTGAGTCCTGGCGTCCCATTTTCTTGGTTCTTTTTTGCCTCTCAAAGGCACACGCATAATGACTTCACCACATATAGCAGTGGGCTACTCGGGTAATGATGTGGCAGTCACAAGACAGGGCTGAATACTTTCATTTTGGTCAGAGGCATGCCACATGTCTTAGGAAATGCTCGTTGAACTGTAAGTTTCATGCTTTGTCAAGAAGATAACCAGTATTCTCTCAAACAAATCCATAGGAGCTGACATGATTAAAACATTTTAAAGCAATTTACTTGATAGAAGGGTTGGGCTTTATCAGGACTTGTGATCATGGCAATGGTTCCTGCTTAAAGGTGCCACATTTTTAACGCCTTTATGTGTCAGATCTAATAGGCTTACAGAGCAACTCTATGTATACGAGGCTGCTGGGAAACTCATCCAGTTTTGAATGTGGTATATACATATTTTAATGTTGAGAGTAAACTTAGGAAGACCAGGTAGAAGTATTTGAACTGAATTCTGAAATGTACAGAGAACTTAAATTGGATGAGAATGTTTGAGGTCCATGGTTCAGGGTTCATTTCGATACCATAAAATCCCCTCCTATTTCTTAAAAGCAAATGTTTTCTTTGATTTTGTTAACATCCTGTGAAGACCGCCGACTAGGCCTTGAAATGCATGCAGATAATGCCGTAGCAGTTGGATAAAATAATCTACAATGTTAGATTTTCAAGGAAATTAGAAATAAAAACAATGTAGGTAAAAGATATGATGTGGGAAAACAGCAGAATTTTCATTAAGATCACAATTTTCAAGAACACAAGGGTCGTATTTACAAGCAGAAGATTTTTCGTGGGCACTTGGAGATATTTGTTTTGTTTTGTTGCTCATGACAGTCAAGGAAAGGAATACAATGTTTGAGTCTTAAGCTTGCAGCAAGAACAAAGTCAAACTATCTTTTGTTTCTGAGAAGTCTTGTCTTTTTGTTCAATATTGGGTTTAGAGCTAGCTACCATCCACCTTCCCTTCAAACACTCACTCTAAACCTCCACACAGTATAACTATGTACATCAGGTGTCTGCTACACAAGTTCACATGGCTGTCTGCAGGTCTTCTCTTAGTCTGTCTGCACTGATTTATCCTAGTTGGTCAGAATAGTTGCTCGAGTTGAGGGCCTGGTGGTTGAGTTTACTTTGCTTTGAATAGGGAACAGCTCTGCTTCATGACTCCAGATGGGCTATTTGGAAAAAAGGGCAAGGAAAAGAGTGACCCAGCTCTCAGTAGACCATCCACACTGCTGGTAAATAAAATAAAATAAAAAAACAAACTCATAGCATAGGATTCATCTATGGCAGTGGCGATATGGTCCTGTCCATCTGCCTCTATCAGGATAGAGTCTCCATTGTTGATCTCTGAGAAAGAGGTGCTGTCTGTGAAGCCTCCTGCATATTATCAAATAAAGTGCTCTTTTCAAAGGCAGGCACTGTACAGGTAAGACTGATGATATGTGCTTGCCTTCTGGGCAACATCTCATTAGACTTCCTCTGCATCATTCCCACTGGACACAAAAGCAAAAACATGCACATCAGTGAGTTTTATGGTTCTATCTAAGGCATATGACGTTTTTCTCACTGAAAGTCTGTGATTCTTTCAGAGAATGAAGGGGCTTACCTTACTCACCTACCCCTTAAAATATTCTGCTAGAAAGCTGATACCTCTGCTCAGGTTTTCCACAGCACATCACTCTTCGGTGAGAATTCTATTAAGTGGTTCAATTCAAATCCATGGAAAATGACTGAGTGCCCAGCCATAGCTCCCACCACTCTCTCGCTGTGCAGTTAGAGGCAGATTATTTCACCTCCATCATTGAATTTCTCATCTGCAAAGTTGGAGTACTAACAGTAGCTACCAGAGAGAATTATGGAGTAAATGAGATTAAACCACTCATTAAACTCCTTGCAGTCTCTAAACTTAGAAACTCAATACGAGGAAGTTATTTCTACTCTAAGCCTAGCACAGTGCCTGGTACTCAATACATGTTGGTTGAATACATGAAGTAATTCAAGATCAGCACCAAAGCTGCTAAGAGTTTATGAACATCTGATCATAACTGGAAACTTGATCTAAAAAACAAAGGGCAGTCAATCCAATCGACTGGGCATGCCACCTGCTGAAATGCTTCTGCTTCTGTAATGAGTATAAAGTGTTGGAAGAGAGTCCAGAAACCTCCATCATCCTTTCTTCCATCATTCCTCTCCTTTGTGACTCTCTTTGTGATGAGAAGGGTGAGATTAACATGCCAAATATGTGTTACAAACCCTTCACATTCTCTTTCACATCAACAGAAGCATGCTGCTTCATTGTTGGGCAGTACCTTAGACCATGCACACATAGAGTTATATGCTGATTTTCTTTTTTTTGTGTGTGAGATGGAGTCTCACTCTTTAGTCCAGGTTGGAGTGTAGTGGCACAATCTCGGCTCACTGCAACCTCTGTCTCCCAGGTTCAAACAGTCTGTCTGCTTCCGCCTCCCAAGTAGCTGGTATTACAGGCATGTGCCAACATGCTTGGCTAATTTTCATATTTTTAGTAGAGACAGGGTTTCACCATGTTGGCCAGGCTAGTCTCAAACTCCTGATCTCGAGTGATCTACCTGCCTTGGCCTCCCAAAGTTCTGGGATTACAGACATGAGCCACCATGCCCGGCTGTCTGCTGATTTTCTAATTCAGTATGATACCAAAGACCTGAGATAGTCTCTCCCTCACTGGTCCCATAACATATGCCCATGAGGTGGTAATAATAACAACTATAGTAACGTCCAAGGTTGGGAGAGCTCTTACTTTGTGCAATGCTTTTTATGCTATTATCATGTGCGATTCTTAAAGCAACCCCAGGTGGTGAACAATGTTATGATTCCCGTTGTACAAATGAGGAAACTAAGGCTTTGCAAAGCTAGGTAACATGTCAGTATTACTCAGCTTCATAAGCAACAGCCCTAAGACTTGAAGATAACCTCACCTAATTTCAAAGCTCATGCTTTTAGCCATTACTTGAGACAGTATTAACTTTTAAAGTTTGTAATCGATATGTATTTGGCCATGGGAAAGCAAGTAGAGTATCTGGGGCTGATAGGAGATAACAGTATGCCCTCTCTTAGCCTCAGTATCTTCATCTGTAAAATGGAATAATTATATCTGAGTCACAGAAGTTTTGTGGCTATTGATGAGGATTAAATAAAGTAATGCATATAAGAGAGTTTTGTACAAAGTTCACTTTTATAAAATGCAAGCTGTTATATGGAATGCATAAATTATTACTTAGTTACATGTAAAATCTTCCCACCAAGTGAATGAGGCTTCACCTGGGTGTAGTGCTATGAGACAGATATGAGGGGCAGATTGGTTTATGCTTCTCAAAAACAGAAAGTGTGCAGGGGTGGAAGTGTGGGTGGGGAGTCTGGGCCTCCCTGACATGTGGCAAAGCTGGTATGTGAGTATGGCAGCAGGATGGATGGGGGTTTGGAGGGATGGTAGTAATCCTCTTTTTGGGGCACCCCTCCAGTATTTGGGGATATTCTCTGATTTCTTTTGAGAAGACACGTGGTTAGGAGCCTCCCTAGCCTTTCTGTGGTGAGAACCATAAAGATCTTTATTGGGTACATACCTGGAGCTTGGTTTCCCTAAGGCTAGCTTTCAAGAACTTAATCTGGCTTTAGTCTCCTATTTAAAGCTGCCACCTGCTCTCAATTCTTTGGGTTTTCCTGCTAAGAACAGATATAACTTGGGCAGTCTTCCAGTTCTCCTTTCTTGCTGCCTTCAAGACAACACACAGGCCAATCACAAGGAGAAAGAGGCCCCAACAAGATCCCCGTCTCTACTAAAAATACAAAAATTAGCTGGGTGTGGTGGTGTGTGCCTGTAGTCCCAGCTACTCGGGAGGCTGAGGCAGGAGAATTGCTTGAACCTGGGAGGCGGAGGCCGAGATTGTGCCACTGCTCTCCAGCCTAGCGCCTGGCAACAGAGTAAAAGAAAAAAAAAAAGATGACAATCCCAGAGAACTCAGTGTGAGTAGACTTGCTGAGGTTCCTGACTTTTGTTGGAATAGAATACCACTGGCTTTTCGACATTTCTTTTCCCAACTGTTTCCTTGTCAAAATGGCCAGCAGCTCAGCTCCCTAAACATACCTTTTCCCCTAGATTGGTTCAGAGGAAGCCATCAGGCTACTTTTGTAAATGGATGATCTGCCTTTTTGAGATCCTTCTTTCCTCTGCTATTCATAGGAATGATCTCACTGTAATATTTCCTTTTGGAATGTTATTAAAGACACTAAGAAATCAACAAGAAAATTTGAGTTTATCTGACAGAAGAAACTGGCCTTTTGTACTCTAATATTTATTTATTAGAACCAATAACTGGTCAGAATTCATTTGCTTAAAACCATGTAAAGAAAGATGCTTAATAAAGATAATTGCCTCACATATAGTACTCCGTTTTAGTAACTTTCACTTTACAACTATGTGACCATTAAAGAAACAAATTGCTCTTTCTTTCCAATAAGGAATTTTGGAAATTCCTTGCTGAAAAATTCCAAATTTTAGGAAATTTCCAAAATTTAAGATTTTGGAAATCCTACCTGCATCAAGTTTTCCGAAAGAATATTTAGAGATTAAGGTTACGTAGAATCCAGTATATTGATAGTTTAATTTAGCTCACATGGTTAAATTCTTTTCCTAATTTTATTTAAGAAATGAGTAATATTGAGAAGGTCCTGGCTGTGGTTTATTACGGTCTGTTCTATAGTCTCTACTCACAGTCAGATTAAAAGTGCCTCAGGGCCAGGTGCAAGTGGCTCATGCCTGTAATCCCAGCATTTTGAGAGGCAGAGGCTGGTGAATTACTTGAGGCCAGGAGTTTGGGACAAGCCTGGCCAACATGGTGAAATCCCATCTCTATTAAAAATACAAAAAAATTAGCCTGGTGTGGTGGCACATGCCTGTAATCCCAGCTACGTGGGAGGCTGAGGCAGGAGAATCACTTGAATCCGGGAGGCAGAGGTTTCAGTGAGCTGAGATTGCACCACTGCACTCCAGCATGGACGACAGAGACTCCATCTCAATAAATAAATAAATAAACAAATAGAAACTTTAAAAAGTGCCTCAGGTACACCCTGTGCCTTAGGAAGTGCCTGGTACACACTAGTGTTTGGCACACAATTGTAGTGTGAGATTGAGCCTGACATATTCCTTGTTCCCTAGACAATCTCTATGAGGTGTGATCACTTAGGCTAATAATATGATATTTGGCTATTACATAATAGCACACTATAATATGTGTCGAAAGCCGTAATGTCAACTAATACAATTCAACACGGTAGAATGTGATGAGTGCTTAGAGAGTGATGAGTACTTGAGTACTGTGGTGAGGAAGCATATAGAAGGTAGATCTGGGGGCAGGATGGTTAGGGATTGCTTTGAGTAGGAAGCAACTCTTTGCCATGACCTTGAAGGACAGGTAGTGTTTACACGGCATGATACAAGGAAAAGGAAAAGCATGATGAAAGGTGTGGGGGAGAAGGTTTTGGGAAACCATTCATCAGTCTGACAGGAACATAGTTAAGAAAAGTGCAGAGAGGTAGTAGGAGGTAATTTAGAAGCAGAGAGTCAGATGTCCTGTTAAGGAGCTTGGACTTTATCTTGTAGGCTCTAAAGACATTGGTGTAGGATTGGAATGAAATAAAGACTTAACCTTAGAAAAGTACTGTATGCATTGAAGTTTTCAGATGAAGAGTGGGTACATCAGTTTGGAGGTGATGGAGATAGTTCGAGAGAGGAGTCACACAAATGGAACATTCTTTCAGGACTTGCTTTTTTGAAATCTCGATTGTTTATGGTTGTAAAGATTTTGTTTCAGAAATGACTGGTGGAGAAAAGTATATTGAGAGTCAAAAGATGGGACTGTGCCACTCATGTGCTAGTAAAAAACTTCAAGCTTGGTGCTCTGTTTTCCTACCTGTAAAATGGGCATAACAACTACCAGAACATCCATCAAAGGATTATACTAAGTGATAGAACTTTGAAAGGTAACATGCCTCATGTATATAAAATGCCATTTACTTGGAATATTTTTATAGTAAAATTATTTTCTTTGGACAAGATATAGATTCGGAAGAAAATTGTATTTGTATAAGATTAGGATTCAGATCATCAGAATTTATTCATAGTTAATAAATCGATACTTTATATTGTGTACTAAATAAGTCTTTTGTTTTTAACGGCTCACTTCCCTCACAAAATGGATGACATCAGTGGACTAGGGGAAATGTATGGTCCCTGCAGCTGTAGCATTTTATGATTCTATAGTTTTTGCCTTCAGCAACCTTCTCTTAGAATAGCGACTTAAGGCCGGTGGCTCACACCTGTAATCCTGGCACTTTGGGAGGCCGAGGTGGGCAAATTGCTTTTTCTTAGGAGTTCGAGACCAGTTTGGGCAACACAGCTAAACTCCATCTCTATAAAAAATACAAAAATTAGCTGGTGATAGTGGTGCACAGCCTTGAGAGGCCAAGGTAAGAGGATGACTTGAGCCCAGGAGATCCAGGCTGCAGTGAGCTGAGATGGTACCATTGCATTTCTTTCTTTTTTTTTTGGCGGGGGGGAGGAAGGCAGGAAGGGAGGGAAGGAGGATGGTAGGGAGGAAGGAAGGGATGAAGGAAGGAAGGAAGGAAGGGAGAAAGGGGGGA
>CAUYOR010133444.1:0-13137 GCA_963573925.1 Callimico goeldii
AATTACTTGATTGTGTATTTAAGAATAACTAAAAAGGAAGAAAGGACGGAAGGAAGGAAGGAAAGAAGGAAGGAAGGAAGGAGGGAAGGAACGAAGGAAGGAAGGAAGGAAGGAAGGAAGGAAGGAAGGAAGGAAGGAAGAAGGGAGGGAGGGAGGGAAGGAAGAAGGGAAGAAGGGAGAAAGGGAGGAAGAGAGGAAGGAAGGGGGGAACTATGAAGAGAGGTACGGAGGGAATTAAGAAAGAGAGAGAGAGAAACAGAAAGAAAAGCAATGCAAACAAGCTAGCTGTATTTTGGACAAACAGCAAGTCAATAGGAAACATAAAGATCTGGCTTAATTTTGTTTCTTCAAATTGCTGAGCATTTTCCCACATTTGTTGACTTTCAAAACAGAGCACTACTAGCAAGGCAAAGGAGTCCAAGCAAAGCTGGGAAATACTATAACCCTGCTGTAAAAGTAGACAGGGAAAATCATTTTTAAATCTACTGAAATTTTTTAAAAAGTAGAATAAGGTAGAAATGGTATGATTTCAATAAAATTTACACTATTTTTTATTTTACAAAATTTCTAATGAAAACAACATATACATATATAATATATCCCTTATATATTATATATAAATATTTTATTTATATGTAGTTTACTGAGACAAAATATATAAGGAATATTACACACACACACACACACACACACACACACACACACACTTTGGGAGGCTGAGTTGACTGGATCACTTGAGCTGACGAGTTAGAGATCAGACTGGCCAACATGGTGAAACTCTCTCACTACTAAAAATACAAAAATTACCAGGGTGTGGTGGGGAGCATCTGTAATCCCAGTTACTTGGGAGGCTGAGGCAAGAAAATCGCCTGAACTTGGGAGGTGGAGGTTGCCTTAAGCCAAGATTGTGCCATTACACTCCAGCCTAGGTGACAAGAGCACAACTACATCTGATAAATAAATAAACAAACAAACAAACAAATAAAATTGTCTATTTCATCTTTATGATTATGTTTTGTTGGATATTTTTCAGGGTATAGTTTGAGTTTCTTTTAAGAAAGCATTATTTGTAATTGTATTACTATATCATCCCTCCAAATTATGAAATTGGGATAATTCCAGTCTTCAAAGGACATTTTAAATATGGGAAGAATTATTTTTCATGGCCAAGAGAAAATGTAAAGCAATAATAAATATTTCTAAAACATTTTTTCACAGCTGCCTACTTACCACTTAAAACTGTAACACTCAATCACCATCTCATACTCAGAACAGCATAAAACACTTACACATTTTTCTCTGAAAAATCTGAGGTAAGTAAGCATGTTCTAGTAAAAAACCCAAAACAAAATTATAAGAACAGATAATTAAAATGCCCAAACTAAGATAAGAAAAATTTATCTCACTGCCCTGTGCATTCAGAACTGTGTTATATTCTTATGCAGAACTACAAATATTTAAAATATAGATAGTAAACTATAGAATTTCTTCAACTAGGGAGTTTCCTATATGAGTCAATGTCCATAAGGCAGCATATGAAGGTGTCATAGTAATCATAAAAAGTAAATATTGCTCTGTCATTAATTATAGAAGAAATATCATCTAGAACTAGCTTAAATGATGTCAGTAAAAATATGTAAAAAAAAAAAAAAGAAAGAAACAATATGCAATGGCACAAAAGAGTTCTATGTCTAGGGAAAGGCTAAGAAAATTTCTTTAGGCAAGATTTTCTTTTAGTCCACTAGGGCTGCAATAACAAACTACCAGAGGCTGAGAAGCTTATGAGCAATTGACAAGTATTCCACTCAGTTCAGGAGGCTGGGAAGTCCACAATCAAGGCAGACACAGTATCTGGCAAGGGCCCCCTTCCTGTGGAAGGGACAAGGCAGCTCTGTGGGTTTTCTTTACAAAAGCACTAATTCCATTCATGAAGGGTCTGCCCTCATGATGTAATCATCTCCCTAAAACCTCGACCTCCTAATACCATCACCTTGAAAATCAGATTTCAACATCTGAATTTGGGGAAACAAAAACATTCAGCTTATAGCAGATTATAATCAGTTGGAAAAAAATATGAATATATTTCCTGGGAGGAATAAAGAAAGCATGTAGAGAAATATACATGAAATGGAATACACAAAATTGTGCTCATAAGTGGAGGAAATATAATGGATTACCTGACAATATCAGACAGCTTCTTATAATTAGACCTATAACTATGTTCATTTTAGGTTGAAATTTATTGACTAGATCTGAAGTTTTGTTTCTCTTCAAAACATTTTCTATATATGTATAATTAATGTAATAGTGAAGTCTGAAAAAATAGAACAAAAAATATTGGAAATATTCCAAGGTAGTAGCACATCTCTAGGAAAAGTATAAGTTTTCAATATTTTATAGTATTAAGTTTTTTCACTTTTAACATGTTCTTACCTGCTTTTTTGACTTATTGATGAGGCACTGAAAAGAAATGGAAACTAATAAGGAATAAAAATTTTTACTGACTTTGGTCTCTGTTTTATCATGGCCTCTAACTTTAATAGGGGCTATGGGTAACAGAGCTTATATAAGCAAGAGACTAGTGAATCCTCAAGCACAAGAAATATCTGCCCTGAATACTGCCCCTGGAAATACTGACTTCCAGATGTTAGGTGTTTTATTTGTTAGCCATTCTAGGGAGAAAAGACATGGTTTTAGGAATCATAAGAAAGCATGTTTCAAGTAAATTTTCTGCTCAGTATTGTAACTGTACCATATCAAGACTATAAGGTTGAAGAGTTTATCTGAAAAGAGCTTCTGAACTTTTCAAGGTTTCTAACATAGTTTTGGTACAAAACACATTTTTATTTGTCACAATCTGGAATGTGGAAATACCCTCTCAGTGAACTAATGTCAAATGTGACAGTCAGACTGGCATTAGCAAAACATTTATTTTATTTTTTCTAAAAATCCATCAATCAAAGAAATGAAAGTTAAGAGACTTGATGGACTGTACCTATATTTCAGTGTGTTAATAGATGTTGTCAATAAAGAATACTTACAAACATGAATCATTGTATTGCATATATGTAGTACTGCATATATATATATGCATACACATATATTTTCAATTTGTAAAGCAATATATACATACATATATATTTTCAATTTGTAAAGCAAAATTATTTAACTCATTAAAAAAAGACACTTTTTAGTTCCATGTTTTTATTCTTATTACTTCAGAATGCTGCTTTTTAGAATGAAAAAAAGGTGTTACTTCATTGTGAAACCACATTCGTGTTGAAATTACATGTTACATTGGAAGATGTGGGTGAACATTTCAAATTATGAAAAATAAAACAAAAATTGTTATTGGAAAAATAGTTCTTGTTCTCATTTATTGTAAGCTAATCAATAAGCATTTATTCTGAAATAATTTTAGATTTATAAAAGTATAGTGTAGTATATGAGTTTCCATATGCTCTTTATACAGCTTCTTTCAATATTAACATTTTATATAACTATGGAAAATTTATCTAAACTAAGAAATTAATATTCATAATAAACTGCAAATTTCATTTGAATTTTACCTCTTTTATCATCCATATTCTTTTTTTCTGTTACTATATCCAATCCAGGAATCAATGTTGCAATTTGTCATTAGTGTCCTTCATCTATGACAAAGTTTTCTAATGTCTTTACAATCTTGTCACTTTTGAATATTGGTTAGGTATTTCAAATAAAATCCTAAAATAGGGTTTCTATGATGTTTTCTCATGGTTAGATTAGAGTGATGGCTTTGGGGACAAAGTCCACAGTGATGAAGTGCCAATGTTTTCATTTTTATTTTTTATGTCTACATACATAATGGATGTATATATTTATGGAGTACATGAGAATTTTTAATTCAGGCATACAATGCATAATAGAATTAGGCTAAATGAAATATCTGTCACGTCGAGCATTTGCTATTTATCTGTGTTACAAACAATTAAATCACACTATTAGTTATTTTTTAAAATGTACAATAAACTATTTTTAACAGTAGTATCCCTGTTATCCTATTAAATACTAGTTCTTATTCATTCTAAGTATATTTTTATATCCATTAACCATCTCTACTTCCCTCCAACCACCCTGTGCTCCCCATGACCCCTGCACTACAGTACCCTTCCCAGCATCTGGTAACTATCATTATACTCTCCATCTCTGTGAGTCCAATTGTTTCAATTTTTAGCTCTCACAAATGAGTGAGAACACATGAGGTTTGTCTTTCTGTGCCTAGGTTTATTTCACTTAATATAATGACCACCAGTTCCATCCATGTCAGAATCTGGTTCTTTTTTATAGATGAAAAATACTCCATTGTGTATATGTACCTTGTTTTCTTTATTCATTTGTCTGTTGATGGATTATTTTTAGCACATCATTTCAGACATTACATGGTATCAACATGATTTCTTATTAGTGATATTAAACTTGACTGATTGGTTAAGGTAGTATTTGCCAGTACACTTCATTGGAAAGAAGTTACTATTTTTGTTTTGTTTTTTTTTGTTTTTCCTTTTCATGCTCTTTTTCAGATGTCAGTCCTGAAGTCTACCCCATATTCGACGTGGAGTGGAGGGTGATATTAGATACCAACTTGTAGAGGGGGAGGCCACCAGAATAAATTATTTTAAACTTTGCTTTTAGAATTAATTGAACTTTCTCTCCATTTGCTACTGAATATTTTTGTATCAGTATGAATTCAAATATCTTTATGCTATTCTTTGAGTTACACTATAATATTGTTTTTGAAATTTTGCTCAATATTTTTCCAGGTTTGGTCAGCATGAAGACTTTCAGGTTGGCTGTTCTTTCCATTTAAGAAACTTATATAATTTGTTTATTTCATTGGTTGATGTTGCACATTTCATTACTTTCTAGAATTATAAGATATTTCAGGTTTAATATCATATTTTTGTTGCACCAGTCCCTAGTTCTTTTTAATGAGAAGGATATTTTAAATTCTTGAATCAGGCATTGAGTGTGCTTATTTTTATTGGGTGTCATTGATTCTAGGCCCTCCTAGCTGGCAGAGCAAGCAAATTCATGTGCACGTATAAGAAGCATATGCACACACATGCATCTGTCCATCTGCATGTGTCTGTATCTACGTATTCCACCTATCTATGATCTGTTGTTCTATCAATCTTTCATGATCTATCATCTATTTCTATTGAAATGAGCATAAGTTCATTTTGTAGTCTACTCTAATCCAGCACCATGGGGTTCATTCTAACCTCTCTCTCCTCTCTTGCTTGTCACTTCATTCTCTAACAGTAAAAATTCTGGCTTTCTTTGACTATAATTCATACACTTTTGTTCAACCTTAGTTACATATAAAGTAATTTAAAAATTGGTAACACAAACCCTTATTTGAAAAAAAAAAAAACATATGAACTAGAGCAGGGGTTGGTAAAAATTTTCTGTAAAAAGCCAGATAGTAAATATTTTAGATTTTGCAGGCCAAAATTAAAATTGAGCAACTGTTCTTGCCAAAATGTTAGTGTATATACATAATATATATAATATAAATATCTACCCATCTATCTATGTGTGTGTGTTTGTATACACATATGTTTTAAATTGTAAAAATATTCTTACCTTGCTGATCACATAGAAACAGGTGGCCTGATCCTGCTCACAGGCTGATTTGCTAAGCCATGAAATGTTAATAAAATACAGTATTTATCTATGATTATCTTTACATACTTTCAGAGCATCATTTCCTATAGTTGCTTAGGTCATATTTTTACCTCACTCTTTTCAGTAAGATTATATCATACATATATTTTAATTCATTTTTAAGAGACTCAGCTTCCTTAGTTTATCTTTGTAATTCAAGCATAATTAACATCATAAGATCAACCTCCTTTATTTTTTACATTAGTTATTTCATAACTCCTTTAATTATGTAACATGTGAAATCTACTAAATCTAAAAAGCGAAAGAAAAGAATAGAGTATTTACCTGTATATTGCAGATAAGCCAACAATTAGATTAATGATAATGGTTATTTCAAAGACTCTGAAGGAGCTGCTCGAAAGAAAGGCAGTCATTTAATTCTTTGATAACATATGTTTTCCTTTATATCAAGCACTAAGGGAAGCTAGATTGAGATCTGGGATTTGGTTAGCTCTGAACTGCGGAATCTTCACCCAAAATCTTATCTCCGAAGTTAACCTTAGAGTTTTTGTACAGATAAGAAACTATTTGGCAGTAAATTCATCTTCTAATGAAACAAACATTTAAGAGAAAGTTTTGTTACCTACACTATTTGTTTCTTTCTACTACAGTGGTAATAAAAGGACTGTCTCTCAGTGAGAGTGCTATTGTTTAATATAAGTGGAATTATACAGTATGTTTCAAATGACTGGCTTATTTCACTTAAAATAATGTCTTCTGGCTGGGGGCAATGGCTTACTCCTGTAATTCCAACATTTTGGAAATCCAAGGTGGGCGGATCACGAGATCAAGAGATCGAGACTATCCTGGCCAACATGGTGAAACCCTGTCTGTACAAATAAAAATTTAGCTGGACATAGTGGTGCCTGCCTGTAGTCCCAGCTACTTAGGAGACTGAGGCAGGAGAATTGCTTGAACCCAGGAGGCTGAGGTTGCAGTGAGCCGAGATCGCACCACTGCACTCCAGCTTGGGGAAAAGAGTGAGATTCCGACTCTAAATAAATAAACAAGGAAATAAATGTCTTCCAAGTTCTAAAATAGTCAAACTCATGAAAGCAGAGAGTGGAATGGTAGTTGTCAGAAGCTGGGGAAAAAGGAAAATGGGGAGTTGTCCCTCAATGAGTATAAAGTTTTAGTTATGCAAGATAAGGTTTAGAAACCCATTGTATAAGATTGTGTTAAAAATTAACTATATTGTATTGTTCACTTAAAAAAGTGTTACAAGGTTAGAACTCATGTTAAGTGTCTTACTACAATAATGTACAAAAACTTTTAAAAAATATTTTAAAATAATACCGTTACAGAGGTGGAAATGACCATTTCAGGAAAAAAAAATTATGCTTATATTTAATCCCCATTTCTGGATTAGAAAAAAAGCAGCATGGGTAATTTTAAGATTATAAGAAATTGCCATTCTATATTGTGGTTGGCAGAATTTCAAGACGTCCCTGAAAATTTTCTACCCATGGAATATCCTGTATATGTAATCTCCAGGAAAATGAATATAATAGATTTTGCTTCCATGATTAAGTTATATTATATCGCACAGTTGACCTTTAAATAGAAAGATTATGTGTGCTATCCTGTCCTAATCTCATAAGCCTTTTAAAAGCAGAGTTTTGTTGTATTTGTCATTTGTTTGTTTGTTTGTTTTGCTTTGCTTTGCTTTTTCAAGATGGCTTTGGAAAAAAGAGGATACAAGCTCAGAAAAGATTTAATGCACTATTGCTGACTTGATGATTAAGTGGACCATGTAGCAAGGAAATAGGAATCTCAGCCCTGTGACCACAAGTAACTGAATTCTGGTAACAACAAATATGAGCTTGGAAGTGTATTTTTCCCCAGATCCCCTAAAAGAGAACACAGTGAAGCCGACATGTTGATTTCAGCTTTGTGATACTCTAAGTAGAGAACTTACCATGCCACACTGGAATTCTGCCCTACAAACCACGGAGCTAATAAACTGGTGCTGTTTTTAGTTTTCATGTTTATATAGCTTTTTAGGTAGAAATAAGTTCATACATACATTGTATAAAATATTTGTGCAATATAATTTTAGTCCTAAGATCATTTGCTAATTATGCAGGACATTTTAGCATATTATACAAATTTTACAACGATTTTTTTCTTTTAAAAAAATTGAAGTATTATTCTGAATGTAGCATAATTTACCCAAGAATGTACAATTAATTATATTAGGTCAAAAAAGATAATGCAAGTATCTCAATACGTGACTCTAGCATTCCCTAACCAATATAACACATCAGGAGAAAATGTTATTAGATATTAATATTCTTGTTTTTTAAAAATAATAATGCCTTCTATTGTTAAAAACCTATTAAAAACCTGAAGAACATGACACAAAATAATTCATAATTCTCTGGATTTTGTTTGTTTAAGTTTCTTTTCTATAAGGTCATTGACTTTCATAACTTAAATCATTTATATGGTAGCTAAAAATTAATTCATTATGAAGTGCTTTATATATATATATAAAGCACTTCATAATGAATTAATTTTAAATATATATATATATAATTGTACTTTACAACATGGGGTACATGTGCAGATCATGCAGGATTGTTGCATGGGTACATACATGGCAATGTGGTTTGCTGCCTCCATCCCCCCCACGTCACCTATATCTGGCATTTCTCCCCATGTTATCCCTCCCCAATAAAAACAAACATTTGAGCATTTGAGCACCTACTTTATAATGAAGATAATCTATAGTGATCATTTTTATCACATATTAAGTTTAGAATTGTAGGAAGTAACAGGTAAACCCCATTTTTTTATTTTAGTTTTTCTGTTACAATTTGATTCTTCAGTTTTCTTAAACAAAAGTAATTCTCCTACTTGAAGTTGGGGGAATTTTGAGATTGAGTATAATGGAGAGATTAATGTTATATCACAAAACTGTAATATGATAATCACATTCTCATTTTTGAGTATTTATCTAAATACCCAATGTTTTCATGCAGTCTTATTAAACATACTGTAAATGCTTAGCAGAACTTTGCAGGGTAGCACAGTAGACCATGTTTCCAAAGATGACTGTGATACCTCGTATTCCACGTGTTCTGCTGTAATATGACTTTGCCATTCCTCCATCCAAAAGTACAATCTGTTTTATCTTCCCTTGAATCTGGGCTGGACTTGTGACTGCTTTGACTAAAATAACCTGGCAAAAGTGATGTTTTTGGTGCCTGGAAACTTCTGCTTTTGTGCTATGTTTGAATTCGGCTACTAAGTCAGAATTCCAGCCAACATGAGACCGTTGTGCTTTATGGAAGGCCAAAGCTAGCCATGCAAGGGACTATGTAGAAATAAAGAGAGATTCATGATCAGTCTCCAGTGATGTCAGTCATCTTAGCAGAGACATAGCCAATAAGAGTGAAGAGCCACTTTGGACAGTTCAGCCCCCATAGAAACATTCGGGGCAGAGATGAGCTGTTCTCTCCAAACCCTGCCCCAGTTACAGAACTGTGGGAAAATAACTAATTTTCTCTTTCTAAGACACTAAATGTTTTTACTTAGGTTCATCAGTGACCATAAACTCTGCCTTATTCCTTTTTACTCTGGATGAACTTCATATGCTCCTATTGGAAGCAAGACTTCCCCCACCTGTGTTCTATAACCCATCTCCACTTACCAATAAATGATGTCTGTATTTTTTCTCCTCTTTTTTCTGTTATCATCATTTTTCTTCTGGTTACTAATTCTTATTAGTATATAAAATACTTCTTTTTTTCTCATTATCTTAAATATTAAAATAAAAACTCTCCTGACTCCGTATCTCCCTTCTGCTCCTTTTGTCTATGATCTTTTGTATCGCATTCATTTGGAAGACTTATCTGTACAAGAGATACCATTCATGACTTACTACTTGAATTCAAACCAGTCTGGCTTTTCACCCGTTTACCTCTAGAAATGCTCATAAGAAAATTACAAGTGATCTCCAGATTGCTAAATTCAATGGGCATTTTTAAGTTATCATCTTACTTGACCTACCAACTTTATCTATACAGTTGGTTACTTCTGTCTAAGTTTTCAAAGGATTTTTTTTGTCTCAGCATCTTTATCTTTTCTTGTCTCTTCCTTCACTTTTAAAATTGATAACCTCAGGACTGAAACTTTGGCTCTTATATTCTGTATCTACACCTATGTCCAAAACAAACACCTGGCTCCTCCGACGTGCTGTTCACACAGTTTTCCATGACTCAGTTAATGCTGATCCTATTTTTATTTTACTGAAACTTTAAAATTATCTTTTTCACCTCTCCTTTGTTATACTGAATAAAGAAAACATATTACTTCTATTTCTTCCCACCTTTTAACTAGTTCAAGCCACCATATTCTGTAGGTTGAATCACTTCTGTTACATTCTAACTGCTGTCTCTGTTTCTCTATACGTATCCTTCATGCCTCCTTTTCACACAGCTCTCAGAACAAACCTGTAAAAAAATGCCACTAATGTATTTTTCTGGTTAAAACTCTCCACTGTCTTCCCCTTTTCACACAAAAATTAAACTAAAGAGCTTGTAATAGCTTCTAAGGCCCTCCGTGTTCGGTCCCCACTCAACTCCTCTAACAGAATCTCCGTATTCCTTGATAGCTTCACTAGCTTTTGGCCGATCCTCTGACAAGCCAAA
This sequence comes from Callimico goeldii, assembly GCA_963573925.1. Classification (NCBI taxonomy): domain Eukaryota; kingdom Metazoa; phylum Chordata; class Mammalia; order Primates; family Cebidae; genus Callimico; species Callimico goeldii. The sequence continues at coordinate 10,365 of CAUYOR010133444.1, forward strand.
GAGTTTCTGCTTAGAACCCTGAACTTGTTTCCTCAGCTTAAAAGAACATTTCTATTGTTTTCCACACAGGGAAAAATGTAAAGTCTCCCCTACATTTTTCAGATCTTTGTTCTAATGTCATTTCAGGGATGCCTTCCCTGATCTTTCTATTTAAAATATACTCACCCATATGCTAGCATTTTCTATTCTCTCTAACCGGTTTACTTTTCTACACAAAACACATCATCTACCACTGTATGTATTTTGCCTATTTATTTCATAACTATCAGACTCCCTAAATTAGAATGCCATCTCCAAGAAAGTAGGAATTTTGTTGCTGTTTTTTGATCAATTGTCATTTGATCATTGTCCTGAAACCACACCTGATACAATGTGGTGCTCAGTCAATATGTGATAAACTGAAAAATTAATGTGGTAAAATTATCAGCATAGAGAAACTTCAGGGGGCATAATAAGAAACAAAATTTGAGGTAAAGCTGCTTAGTCTTATAAAGTTTCAATTTCTTAATAAAGTTTAATCACAATTAAATCGAAGTTTACTCAGTTCATGATGCATCATGAGCTTGGTCATTTTCGTGTGTGTGTGTGTGTGTGTGTGTGTGTGTGTGTGTGTGTGTGCTTTGTGGGGTCTTCTTTAAGAAAACCTTGATATACAATTAAACACATATTTAGTTCTTTTGTAGGAGTAAATGAGAAAAAATTTTCCAAAATCAAAATATCATTTTAAAGATACTTTTAAAAAGTCTTATAACACCTCAAACACATTCATGATGATTTTACCTTTTACAGAAGTATTTTAATAGAAATTTTAAGTTAGGTAATAATCAATGATAAAATATTTTATCTTATAACAACATAGGCCATTGACATGTGACATAATTTTCAGAGCATATGATCAAGAATTCTAACTACTTTCTGCGTATTAAATATCTGTTGTAAGATATGATAAACTAGTGTCTAAATTATAAACATTTGATAAAATAGCAATGATGTCATTGTTATAAACAGAGTGTTTTGAAACATTGCAATGTTAGTGATTTCTACCTGTAGGTTCTTGGCATTTTACATATATTTTTTACTATCATTTTTTGCAGTATTGTTCATGTGCATTATCATTTACATTTTCTAGATGAAAAATTAGGATAGCAGAATTCATATAACTTGTTCAGTATCACATATCTAGTTAATTGCATGTTAGATATGGATATAAATCCATTGTTTAGGGCACAAATTTACCACAATTTGATCATATGTTCATATGCCCACTTTCTTCCCAGGGTTTTTTTTTTTTCAATTGTGCTAGTACTAATAAGCCTCCTGACTTTTAAATATAATAAAAATAAAGATATAAATAGAAAAAGTACATTAATGATTTAATGCTGGTCTAAATGTTTATTTAATAGATAAAGTAAGTGACTATTAGAGTGCAGTCTATTTAACTGACCCACAGTGACTGTAAAATTTTATAAGCCAGACATTTAAAGAAGTATGGCTTCAAATTCAATATTTTTTCTGCTATGTTTATATCTTTACAACCCCATTTCTACCATTACAATCATGTAGATTTTTTAATTTCAGAAATTAAATTTTTTCAGTTTTTGAATTTCATATATATAAATACATATATATATATATATATTACTATCTCTGTATCTCTCTTTAGATTCTCATGTATTTTTTGTGGGAGTATTTTATTTTATTTTATTTAGTTGAAGCTACTTGTCATTTCTGCTTTAAAATATTTTCCTGCCAGTTATCATATCTTTCCAATTCTCCCCTTTTTCATAAATCTTGAAATCCATTATCTCATTTGGATTACTGTAACAGCCTCCTAATTATTCTTCCTCATTCTATTTTAATATGTACAATTCATTCTCCACAAATAGGGTAATCTTTTAAAAAATTTTTTTGAAATAAAACAGAACAATGAAACATAATATCTTACATAAAATTCTTCTGTGACATTCCAGTAATTTAATAAAATTAAAACTTAATATTTGGCCAGCAAACCAGATACTTGTTCTATCAGAAGCCTGCCTCTTTCCACATTTACAGTTCTATTGCTTTTAGAGCTACACTAGCTTTCTTTCTCTTCTTAGAACAACCAAAGCATAGAGTTCTTACACTAGCTATGACTTTCTGCCTAAAATCCCCTTCACTCATATTATTTCATGATTTATCCCTTGTAGATTCTGAGTTATTAGTGAAAATTTCATGTCCTCCAGAGGACTACTTGCTCCCTAATATTTTCTAATTTATTTATTGGTCTATTCTTTTACTTTATGGCTCCTTCCACTGGAATATAAGCTCCATGAGAGCAAGGGACTTTGTGCGATTCCTATAGTTCTATCTGCAAAGCGTGAAAGAGTACTTGACACATTGTTGTTACTCAGTAAGTAATTATTGAATATGCAATCGGCAATGATGTAGTGCCCCAATTAGCATAAAAAATCATAGATGGCCGGGCGCGGTGGCTCAAGCCTGTAATCCCAGCACTTTGGGAGGCCGAGACGGGTGGATCACGAGGTCGAGAGATTGAGACCATCCTGGTCAACATGCTGAAACCCTATCTCTACTAAAAATACAAAATATTAGCTGGGCATGGTGGCGCGTGTCTGTAATCCCAGCTACTCGGGAGGCTGAGGCAGGAGAATTGCCTGAACCCAGGAGGCAGAGGTTGTGGTGAGCCGAGATCACACCATTGCACTCCAGCCTGGGTAACAAGAGCGAAACTCCGTCTCAAAAAAAAAAAAAAAAAAAAAAAAAAAAAAAA
>CAUYOR010133446.1:53-14755 GCA_963573925.1 Callimico goeldii
ACCTCCCCCCACATCCCTTCTCACCTTGGTCAATACGAGTTCCCTTCACCCCACACACACCACATTAACACACCTCCTCCCACATCCCTTCTCACCTTGGTCAATACGAGTTCCCTTCACCCACACACACCACATTAACACACCTTCTCCTCCCACATCCTTTCTCACCTTGGTCAATACGAGTTCCCTTCACCCCACACACACCGCATTAACATACCTTCTCCCCCCACATCCCTTCTCACCTTGGTCAATACGAGTTCCCTTCACCCCACACACACCACATTAACACACCTCCCCCCACATCCCTTCTCACCTTGGTCAATACGAGTTCCCTTCACCCACTTGCTCAGGCATTATCCCGAGTCCTCTTCTTCTCATACTTCATGCTACATTTATTAATTTCCTACCTTCAAAATACATCCTAAATGCAACCATTTTCCTCTACTTGTGCTCCCACTACTGTAGTCCCGACTAACCTAGGTTATGAATAGCATCTTCACTAGTGTTCCTGCTTCTGTTTCTGTCCCCCACAATCTCTCTGCATCAGGATCCAGAGATATCCTTTAAATATTATAGTCAGACAATACCATTTCTCTGCTCAAAGTCCTCCAAAGACATCCTATCCTGGAATAAATTGAAAGCACTTACTACACACACATGACCATGCCCGGTGTGGCCTTACTCTGACCTCATATCTCAATCATACCACCTCTGACTCACTCTGCCAGGACCACACTGGCCTCCCTGTTCCTCCTGAAATTCCAAGAAGGGTCCTGCTGGGATTTTTGCCCTTGCTGTTCCCTCTGACCAGAGAAACCATACAGATGCATGGCTCAGTCTTCACACAGGTCCCAGCTCCCCACAGGGGTTCCATGATCACCCTTCAGAAATGCACTATTCTGTGTAATGCCCCAAAGAAAATGTAAGCCTCTTGAAAGCAGGGACTTTTGTTCAACGCTGTATCGCAAACACAAAGAAGAGTGCCTAGCACATAGCAGGAACTTAATAATTGTTTGTTGACTGGATGGATAAAGATTGGAGACCAAGGAAGACTGCAGCCTCCTACAAGTTGGTGGCAAACATAACCAGCACGCGGGGACCCTGAAAGAATGGGTCATCACGATGTCTGTGTCTTTGCTTCCCAACGCTCCAAGTCCATACAGGAGACTTGCTGCATCTGGGGTTGTGAAAAGATGAAGAGGGCAGTGAGCACGATGAAAATGTTCTAAAGCTGGACTGTGCAGTTGGTTGCAGGACTATGTATATTTGCTGAAAGGCATTCAATCGTAAACTCAAAATGGATGATTTTTATGGCAGATAAATCATACCTCAATAAAACTGTTGAAAGAGAGAGAGAAACAGAGATGCAAAGATATAGAGAGACGGAGACACAGAGAGGGAAAAAGTGACCAGGAGTAAAACAAGGGCTCAGAATGTAAATATTCCTAGGCCTGAAAATGGATATCCACTTTTTCCCAGGATCAATCTCATGGCTGGTATAAATTACTGGAAAATAACACTGGTGTTCTATTTTCCCTCATCTTTGGATGACAGGCCTAAATGTGACTGTGAACGCTTCTTTCATGTATTCGGATGGTCTGATTCATAAGTCAGGCGACTGCCGGAGCAGCACCTGTGAAGGCCTCGACCTACTCAGGACAATTTCAGTAAGTATTTGCTTTTGTGGCTGCAGCTCATGGCTTTGGGGCACAGGGTAATTCCAGCGTGAAATGCAGGCACATGACCATGAAACATCTCCCCTGTCATCTCCAGCCACATAACTGAATGAGTGGCTGAGTACCAGGCAGGAGACTCTGGCTTTATCCTCATAGATTACCCAAATGACAGGGGCCCTCTGGGAATCCAGGAAAGTGGGAAGAGCCTTGGCTGTGTGCTGTGTGTACACTTTCAGTTGTAAGGAGAGGAATTCTTTTGTTTTAAATTGTTGGTAAAATTTTGTCTTGCTTTGTTTTTTGGGTTTTTTTTTTTTTTTTTTTTTTGAGACAGGGTCTTGCTCTGTTGCCCAGACTGGAGTGCAGTGGCATAATCAAAGCTCACAGCAGCCTTGAGCGCCTGGGCTCGGGTGATTCTCCCATCTCAGTCTCCCAAGTAGCTGGGACTACAGGCGCGTACTACTGCACTCAGCAAATTTCTTGTATTATTTGTAGAGACAGAGTTCCACCATGTTGCCCAGGCTGGTCTCGAATTCCCGAGCTTAAGTGATCCGCCCGCCTTGTCCTCTCAAAGTGTTGGAATTACAGGCATGAGCCCCTGCACCCAGCCAGTTTTAAAGTTTCTTTATTTAAATATTAACATAAACTGGTTTGCCTTTGTGTCCCTCAAGAAATACCCGAGAAACCATGTTTAAAACATATTTCAAGGCTGCACACCGGAAAGCTCTGTTTCAAGTGTCACCATATTTCAGATCATAGGTAACTGCTTAAGGGCTGAATCTGACACCTAACCTGAAGTAGTAACTGCAATGTCAAAGGATGGAAATGGGAAGAGGGAGATTCTTGCCTAGTTCCTCCTCCCCAACCCCAACCCCCAATCCCAACCAGTGCGTTAAGGAGCTAGAGTGTTACCAGCTCTCCAGAGACAAGCAGGTGTGCAATGCACCCACTTGCTACAGAAACTGAAGAAAAGGCTGTTCAAGCAGTAGAGCACTGGAAGTAGAGCCAAGGCTCTAAACTTTAATCAATGAGATCGGCTGGGCGCAGTGACTCATGCCTGTAATCCCAGCACTTTGGGACGCCAAGACAGGCGGATCACCTGAAGTCAGGAGTTTGAGACCAGCCTGACCAACATGGAGAAACCTTGTCTCTATTAAAAATACAAAATTAGCCAGGCGTGGTGGTGCATGCTGTAATCCCAGCTACTAGGGAGGCTGAGGCAGGAGAATTGCTTGAACTCAGGAGACAGAGGTTGTGGTAAATCAAGATGGCACCATTGCACTCCAGTCTGGGCAATGTGAGAAAAACTCTTGTCTCTAAATAAATAAATAACCTCACACCAACCAAGCAGGCCACACTGCCATCAGGAAGAACGGGAGTTATTCTCAGTCTTGCGAAGGTAAGGTGTGCACAAACACAGTTTGATAAATTCCACATCACAGTTTTGGAAATATATGCTGGTTTTCTCTGCCTCTGCAGAGAGAAGTGTAACCTGGTTCTCCAAAACCAGGGATGAGATGGTCCCAACCAGATTCCCCTTAAGAAATAGGAGAAAATAAGATCAGTAATCACCCCATCGATTGCATTGCATTTTGCTCACTTCTGCCATGTTTCGTAATTCTCTCCACAACTGAAACTTGCCCTCTCCCTTCAAAGCACCTTCAGATCTCATCTCACCACCATCTGACCCACAGATAGTATTAATGCTGCGGCCTGCCAGCCCTTCTTCTGCTTCTTCCCATCTTCCATTGAGAAGGAATCCAGGTTCACCTCCAGTCAGCTCGCCTTTGTAAAATACCATCCCTCCCTGTAGCGTCTCTTTCCTCTCCAACCTCTCCATGCCTCAGTTGATCCTTGTTCAGCCCAATGCGCCCTATGCTGTTCTGAGGTTGAGCTTCTTGGGCGGCCCCATTTTCTAAACTTCTCAGAGCCTTCCCCTTGCTATTTCTTTCCTGTCCACTGAGTGCTTTCCTTAGTTTTAGGAATTCATTGTTGTTTTCTCTCCTACAGAGTGAAAAACGGATGGGTTGTGTCCTCATGGGGCCCTCATGTACATATTCCACCTTCCAGATGTAGTAAGTAATACTACTGTGAACTGAAGTCAGGGCATGACATTGCAACTTAAAGGACTCATCAGACAACAGTCTAGTCAACGCAACACAATCAGAGGTGTTGAGGTCGAGTATTTTGCCATCTCTCCACGACTGTCATTCTCTTATTCAAGTAACTTCCCTTGCTCAGCATGGACTCCCCTGACCAATACAAGGCATAGTGAGATTGATGCCATCAGGGAAATACAAACAGGAAATTGCAGAGGGCAGGGATCAGAGGCACGTGCCTGTAATCCCAAGGCTTTGGAAGGCCAAAGCAGGAGGATCCCTCGAGCCCAGGAGTTTGAGACTAGCCTAGGCAGCATAGTGAGACCCTGCTTTACAGAAAATTTAAAAATTAAAGAATTAACCATATGTGGTCATGCAGGCCTGTAGTCCCAGCAATATAGGAGACTGAGATGGGAGGATCACTTGAACCCAGGAGGTCAAGGCTCCAGTGATCCAGGATCACACCACCACAATCCAACCTGGGTGGGTCAGAGTGAGATCCTATCTCAAAAAACAAAACATAGCTGGGCATAGTGGCAGGCACCTGTAATCCCAGCCACTTGGGAGGCTGAGGCAGGGGAATCGCTTGAACCCGGGAGGCGGAGGTTGTAGTGAGCCAAGGTCGCACCACTGCACTCCAGTCTGGTGACAAAGCAAGACCCTGTCTCAGAAAAACAAACCGAAAACAACAAAAAGAAAGAAAGAAAGAAAGGAAAAGAAAAGAAAAGAAAAAGAGAAACTGTAGAGTGCACAGAAGGGAAGGGTCACCTCTGTCTGAGGGGACTGTGCTTCAGTGGGGGGAAAAATCCTTATGAAGGAGATGCGATTGCTTGCCTGTTGAATAATGGGTAAAAAAAAAATTTTTTTTTTTGAGACCGAGTTTCGCTCTTGTTACCCAGGCTAGAGTGCAATGGCGCGATCTCGGCTCACTGCAACCTCTGCCTCCCGGGTTCAAGTGATTCCCCTGCCTCAGCCTCCTAAGTAGCTGGGATTACAGGTGCCCGCCACTATGCCCAGCTATGTTTTATATTTTTAGTAGAGACGGGGTTTCACCATGTTGACCAGGATGGTCTCGATATCTTGACCTTGTGATCCACCTGCCTCGGCCTCCCAAAATGCTGGGATTACAGGCTTGAGCCACCGCATCCGGCCGACAGGTAAAATTTTAATGGGTAGAGAGATAAGGAGATGAGCTTTCTAACCAGGCAGAGGGAGAAGTACGTGTAAACGCAAGCAAGGAAGTGAAGAACATTTTTGAAAGTCTGTATTAACTGGAGTTCAGGAAATGTATAGGGGAATAACAGAGACAAGACTGGAAAATTAAGTCAGACCATATTTGAAAGATCATGGGAGGAAAGTCCAGGTGAAGGAAGTGGCATGTAATGAGATTTGCATCAGAAACCACTAAGGTGTTAAGCTCGGAAACGCCATGAGAAGCAGCTCAACTTTCAGAATGATTGACCACGGTGTACAGGAAAGACACAGGCAGAGACTGATGCCAGGAGGGTCAGCAGAGCAGGAGGGCCTGGACTGGCAGGAAGGAGGTGGACACGGAAAGGTAGGACAACCGCCAAGATATCTGAAGGTGGAACCAATCAATGGTATGATGTTGGGGTGAGACACAGAAAGTACTCAAACCTTTGTCATCTCAAAACGCTAAAATAAATGAAAAAAAATCTCAAAACACTAAAATAAATGAAAAACAGTTGGGAGTGACAAAAATGAAAGAAAATTCTTACTGTGAACATGGTAGTTTGAGATGCAAGCAGGACGCCCACTAAAGCCTTTTGATGGAGCACTGAAGATGGAAGGGGATGTTGTTCTCCTTCCTTCGTTAAATACATATTAACCACCTACATACAAGCCTAGCTGACTGGAGATACTGAAGTGAAGAAGCCAGGGATGAGCTTACAGTCAGGGGAGGAAACAGTTATTAAACAGATACTCACCTGAATAGTGACGTGGTCTTAGGCACCGAGGAAAATTTTCCTGATCGATAAAGAGATCTGTAATCTAGGAGCTGAAGAATGAGTAAGAATCAGTCTGGCAAAGAGGCAGGAGAACATCGTTCCTGACATTCGTCAAGACCCTGATTGAAAATCAAGCTTGGTAAGTTTCAGGCACTATGAAATGATCCAGGTGCTGAGCAAGGGAAGGAAAGCTCTCAAATCCCCAGCTGACGTGTCAAAGGCAGTCCGTCGCGCAGCTGGGAAGAAGGCAATACATTAAAAAGTAGAGATGGCTATGGTGTTCCATTCTTTTTCTTAGCCCGACTTCCCCTGTGTCCCAGCCCAGAGATCATGACAACTCACTCTAGACTACATCAAAGTAACCAAGCCGCATATTCACAAAATTGCCTAGATTGTGCTTGGAATATAGCATATGCTCAACAAATGTTTTTAAATTCAGCTGTATGGGAAGGACACCTACATACATGAGAAACCTACATTAATGACCCGATTTCATTCATTTATCATTTACACACACACGCGGAAACAGGTTGGAGAGGGATTTTTTCTGTGCTACTTAAGTTAGTCCTGATTATGGTTTCTTTCTCAACCTCCTGACACAGCCTTGACACAGAATTGACCTACCCCATGATCTCAGCTGGAAGTTTTGGGTTGTCATGTGACTACAAAGAAACCTTAACCAGGCTGATGACTCCAGCTAGAAAGTTGATGTACTTCTTGGTTAACTTTTGGAAAAGCAATGATTTACCCTTCAAAGCTTATTCCTGGAGCACTTCGTATGTTTACAAGAATGGTACCGAGTCTGAGGACTGTTTCTGGTAAGCAGGATCATTAATATTTCATTAGCACTTGCCATGTATAGAAGCCATAGGATCACGCGGGCCACCTAGTCATTATCAGACCCACCTTCCGCCAGTAGCAGCATTGGGAATAGACACCAGTTCACTTTCTCACACAAAAATAAAAGCAAAGGAAACCAACTAAATATAGAATCGTAAAAATAATCAGCATAGTTTGCAACACTCTACAGTTTTGAAAGTACGTTCATATCGGTTGTATTGACTTCCTGCAGCATATTCTCTGAAGAAAATAAAACAAGTAATAGATCCCCATTTTACAGATAAGGACAATGAAAACCAGAAGTTAATGTCTTCACACTCCTATGTAAGACACAATACCAGAGAACATGCATCTTGTGTATACCTGCAATTAGTTAGAAAAATACTACCTCACACTTCTTCAGAGGATCAAGAGGTGGGGAAGAAACAGGAATAACGGATATTGCCTTAATAATTTGTTTTCATACTGCTATAAAGAACTGCTCAGGACTGGGTAACTTATAGAGGAAAGAGGTTTAAGTGACTCAGAGTTTTACACGGCTGGGGAGGCCTCAGGAAACTTACAATTATGGCAGACGGCAAAGGAGAAGCAAGGCACTTTCTTCACAAGGTGGCTGGACGACAAGTACTAAGCGAAGCGGGGAACGGCCCCGTATAAAACCATCAGATCTTGTAAGAACTCACTCACTATCATGAGAACAGCATGGGGGGCACCACCCCCATGATTCAATTACCTCCCCTGGTTTCTCCCTTGACATGTGGGGATTGTTGGGATTATAGGGATTACAATTCAAGATGAGATTTGGGTGGGGAGACAAAGCCTACCATATCAGGTACCATTACTAGTTGAAAGATTCATTCAACTCCAACAAAGGTAGTAGAGGAAATTTGCTGGCTGGGTCGCTGCCTTTACCTCCAGGATGCTGATTAAGTCTGCAGTCTCCCTCCACCTAAGTATGCAAAAGCCTAAGATGGGATGCCACCAGGGACGCACGTCTAGGGACCTACAGGAATCAACCCTAAAACCTCACATTAGATTCTATCGGTGTCTAATGTGAGGATTTCAACTTATCTATGGTGATGAGACTAGTTTATAGAGCAGAGTAGAACCTTCTTCCTGCAAGCAGTCAGAAGCCATCACAAAGGACTCACCAGATGTCCACTATTTACATGTATACATGAAGATCCCTAAAAGTTCCCCCATCTTTTCACTAATTCAGATCTTCACAGTCTAAACTAGTGGTACCATGGTGTGTGCTGTCTACTGTGTCAATAGCAGAAATGAATTCTGGATTAACAAGTCCCAGGATAGATCTGCAAATAAGAAGTGAAAGGCATGGAAGGCCATGAGGGAACTAAGCTGTTTTCTTAGTTTCTCCTTTATGTGTTCCAGGTACCTCAATGCTCTGGAGGCCAGCATTTCCTATTTCTCCCAGAAACTTAGCTTTAAGATGGTCTTAAGACAAGATGAGGACTTCCACAATATCTTAATGGACCACAACAGGAAAAGCAATGGTAAGAAGACATGAAGATAGTTTTTTATTTTTTTGCTAATTTCTTCTTTATGACTACCACCTCTTTATAAGTCATTTCAACAAATCCTCACTGCAGATCAATCATCATTACTCATACATATTTTGTATACTTTGGAGATCTATCATTGCATGGAACTTCTTTATATTGTTGCTTTCATTGACTAAAAACCTTATCCTCTGAGACAAGATATAAAAGCATTATTGAGTAATTATATTAATATAATAATGATAATGCTAAAAATCCAGCTTTTATAAACCCAAATGATATCATGAGCCACCCTCAGCAAACTATTTTTTTAAATTCACCTCAATCCAACATATTGTTGGATTTGGGACTAATCTTCACACATTCTGAACCCCAGTCCTGCTGGTGACCAAGAAGATGAATTTATTGATTATGTAGCCTTATGAAAAATTACAAGGTAAGCAAAGATTATCTTACTTTCCTAATCTTTCCATATCTCACCTGTCCAGTGATCTCCCAGCTAGTGACCAAGTATGAAAGCCTAATTGGATAAAAAATTATCCTCAGATAAAAGACGACACATTGGGTGCAGTGTGTACTGCTTGGGTGATGGGTGCACCAAACTTTTAGAAATCACCACTAAAGAACTTATTCATGTACCAAGCACCACCTGTTCTCCCAAAAACCTATTTAAATAAAAAAAAAATCATCCTCACTAAGATATTAGGGGATTTGCTGCACTTTCCACAGAATTCTCTCTACAAACAAGAATATGTCAGGGGCAAAGGAATCAATTGTGGGAATTTTCTACAAGGGAAGATACTTGCTTGCTGGATTTCCTGATATCATTCAAACTATCATTTATTGCCATTATCAATCATTTGCTATATTAATGACCTACCAGTTGCAAAAACATTAACCAAGATATGGTGGGAAAGAAATACGTATTTATGTCCCTAAAGAGTTTACAATTCAACAAGACAGCATAGCACAGCATCTAAAAAGATCTAATGATGTCTCCCCCAACTCCTCTCGCTCATAAAGCTGTGCATTCAGGATAGCTGGCAGAAATCAGTGGTAGACTTCAGACTGGACTATGGCAGTGGAGTGAATAAGATGGAATTCTGAGTGAAGAGGCTACAGATAAAGGCCAAGTTGCTGAGGGAGACTTTATAAATTCTTCTCAATTCTCACGTTTATACTATCTTTTTCAACCTCTGACAACTGGTGAGGTGTACTTCACTTATCTATTAAAATCCATTTCATAATAACTCCAGCCTGGCATAATGGAATTAAGCTCTGAACTTGACTGTCAGAGCAATCTTTGTCATCTGCTACTTCTTTGAGCTTTTGGCATCTTGGCTTCAGCTTCCTTAAATCTATACAATTAAAAGAATGATGAACTAGATGAGTTTTTTTTTTTTTTAAGATCCCATTCAGCTCTATTCTGACTCTATAATTATAAATGAAAAAAAAAAAGAAAGGAGAAATTTAAGGAATTGGAGTTTGTCTTTAAAAAATGTAACGTGAACATACTGGGTTCAAATTCAGGCAACTGGTTCCCTCCCTGTTTGTCTGTAGACTGTCATATGTTTCTCTCCTTGTCTTACCTTCTCTCCTCCAGTGATTCTTATGTGTGGTGGCCCAGACTTCCTCAACAGGCTGAAGGGTGACCGAGAAGTGCCTGAAGATGTTGTCATTATTCTAGTGGATCTTTTCAAGTAGGTATAGTATTTGAAAGAACCTTCCTCCTTCCAAAAAGGAAGTATTCCAAAGATTTCCAGAAGGCACATTCTCTTTCTCTTGCTTTGCACATCCCCAATGGGCTTAAGTGTGATGATAACATTTGAACCGAAGTTTCATTTCTTCTCCATCACACCTTCATTTTATTTGATTAATTGTGGCCTTAGCAGAGACGCCGTCCTTTGGCACCTTCATCATTTATAAATAGAGACGTTTTACTGTAGCCCCATTAAACGCACATGTCCATTGATCTGTGAGGGCTGCTCAGTCAACAGAGAATCCTGGCTGGGTGTGGTCACTCACACCTGTAATCCCAGCACTTTGGGAGGCCCATGCTGGAGGTCTGCTTGAGTCCAGGAGTTTCGGACCAACCTGGGCAACACAGTGAGACCCTATCTCTAATATAAAAAAAAAAAAAGAAAGGAAGAAAAAACGTAAAATCCTGATCTCTAGCCTGATTTTAAGGTGTTAGTCCACGAAATAATAAATCAACTAAAGACTCAATCATATTGCTCCTGGTAATGGCAGCCCCATTTTTAGCCTTCAGTTGCTAATGGCCTTTGGTCCTAAATTACTTTTCCTCCAGTCACCTCTGATACGCTTGAAGTTTCAGTTATATGAGTCTGATACGCACAATTATTCCTCACGCTCTGTGGTGTAGCCACTAGGTGGTGATCTTTTCCTCCACACTTATCTGGGCCAAAGAGAAAACATTCTGGAGAGTACAAGGCACCTTTGAAGGCACCCATCTTTTTTTTTTTATCACTAATTATCTGATATGGTTGGAGACCCCACTAACGAGCTGTACCGAGGCATATTTGAGTCAGGTTACACTTGAAGAAGGTGTCACTGCCATGCCCATGCCCCTTGTCCCCAGCAGCTGGATCGCATGACTTCACTTATCTGACTGGCCCGTTAATCATTACCTGTCTGTGTTCAGGCCAGAGGCGGCTGCTGTCTAGATCTTCCCCATATTTGCCTGACCATTTCACCCACACTAAGCACACTTCTCACAGCGCGAATGGAAATGAAGTACAGGCACTGCAGGCCTGTTTGATGGCCAGACGTCCATGAAACTAGCCTCTTAACTACAGAAATACAGGAAAGAGGGCAGAGTCACCAATATTTCACTCCAACAACCACATTGATTTCACTAGCTGCTTTGCCCCTGGAAGGAGTCCTTAGTGTAGCCAGGTTGGTATCATTTTACTTTCAGAAATCCTCAATCAGCTGCCAAAGTGCTAACATTCCTTTGTCACTGTCCCCAAAGGACACCTGGCTATGTTTTGAAAGGATCATGAGACTAAATTAGACATAATGTGTTCACATTCTAATTCTGACACTTCTGGTTGTTCTGACTCTTGGATTTTCATTAGCATTTTGAAATTAAATCTTCTCATTTGTAAAATGAGTATAAAATGTCCTCTTCATAGTGACACTTCTAGAATTCATGTGATAATAGGAGTAAAACGTCCAATACAGTCCTTAGCGCATGGTAGATGTGTTCGAATATTAAACATGCTGGGCACAGTGGTTCACGCCTGTTGTCCCAGGTGCTCAGGAAGCTGAGGTAAGAGGATAGCTTGAATTTAGGAGTTCAAGACCAGCCTAGGTAATGTAGCAAGACCCTGTCTCTAAGTAAAAAACATTCAATAATGGTCACCCTAATCGCAGCAGTCCAAACATATCAGATTCTTTTCAAACCTCCAAATAATAGGAAGCTTAGAAACTGTAGCATATGCAGAGCAAACTTAGTACTGAGAGTCCACCATGTGCCAGGCATTGTCTAGGAGTTGAGGATACAAGGATCAATAAGCTAATGTTCCATATATCAAGCTTACAATGTTAGGCATTTAGTCTTTTTTTTTTTTTTTTTTTTTTTTTGAGACGGAGTTTCGCTCTTGTTCAGGCTGGAGTGCAATGGCGCGATCTCAGCTCACCGCAACCTCCGCCTCCTGGGTTCAGGCAATTCTCCTGCCTCAGCCTCCCGAGTAGCTGGGATTACAGGCACGCGCCACTTGCCCAGCTAATTTTTTGTATTTCTAATAGAGACGGGGTTTCACCATGTTGACCAGGATGGTCTTGATCTCTTGACCTCGTGATCCACCCGCCTCGGCCTCCCAAAGTGCTGGGTTTATAGGCGTGAGCCACCGCGCCCGGCCCAACATTTAGTCTTTTTATGCTTGTGTTTCACCATCTAAAACATAAGTTTAGTGATGTAATTTCTCTACCATGTCTCAATATCTCTAAATTGTTAAAAGTTTTTAAGGAAAAGAAAGTTTCTACCTATAAACTAAGCCTTAAAAGCAAGCCTGAGCTCACATGTCCACAGCCCCCGGGAATCTCAAAGAAATCAAGAAATATCTGTGTTCTGATTTTTGTTTCCTTGTGTGTATGCTAACCACAATTGCTTAAATTCTCTTGTTTACCCTAGCAAGCACAGAAGAAAACAATCCTATCTGGAGAAAGTAGAAGGTTTTGCAGATTAACAGGAAAAAAAAGTTTTAAACTATTTTCAAGGATGATGGTATCATTTGTGTGAATTGTAAAAGATGCATCTCTGTTTTTCCTTATTTTCATGAGGAACCTGTGCTCTTTATTACAGTGACCAGTACTTCGAGGACAACGTCATAGCCCCTGACTATATGGAAAATGTCCTTGTTCTGACACTGTCTCCTGGGAATTCCTTCCTAAATAGCTCTCTCTCCAGGAATCTATCACCAGTAAGACATTATTTTATGTTATGGTATAAATGACATATTATTATTTTCTTTGTCAAGGGTAAGATAATTTTTCTCCATTTAAGACCCAAATTCTAAAATGAGCAATTATTTTTACTTGCTCCAAGTCACTCAACAAACATTAAGTGAAACCAACTACAGGTACAGCCTTTTGAAACAGCAGGATCCCTGTCAAAGCTCTTGACTATAGGTCACTCCACTGGACCATGGAGTAGTCTAACAGTGGACACATCTGAACCTTGGGATGAGAGCAACAATATGGAAAGAGAGGAAGAAGCCCTGCTATTGAGGATCAATCTTATACTTATAGGAGGTAGAAATTAAATGATGTAAAATAAGGGAAACGTTACTGGAAAGTTCTCTACATCCTAAAGCAAATTTTCTTGTCGCTGATATTAAAATTCTACCTTTAGAAATGTGTATTTCTAGGTTAAGACATTGTCTTCCATTATCATTAAGTTGACCATTGTCCAAATTTGCCCAGGAGAATTTTGGTTTATTCTTGTTATCCCACAATGCCATCTGGTTTGGCATTTGTGCAGAGAAAAAGAGCCTCTATTTGGCAATAAATCATGGCCACGTTATTATAATGCAGGACTCCTTACTCTAACAGTATGCTGCAGTTTGTCAGTCCTTGTACTTGTGATTAAACCCATTAGATGCATTCTGCCTGCAGAGACAAACCATTGAGAGCAGGCTAGGATGGGAGGAGGAGGAAGGGGCAATGCTTATGATCTTGAACAACTTTGGGATGGCAGGTCAAGGGCCAGAAAAAGCTGCAAAGAAAGATGGATACCAGCCAGGCGCAGTGGCTCACACCTGTAATCCTAGCACTTTGGGAGGCCGAGGTGAGCGGATCCCCTGAGGCTGAGAGTTCAAGATCAGCTTGACCAACATGGAGAAGCCACATCTCTACTAAAATTACAAAATTAGCCAGGTGTGGTTGTGCATGCCTGTAATCCCAGCTACTTTGGAGGCTGAGGCAGGAGAATCACTTGAAAGTGGGTAGGGGAGGTTGTGGTGAGCCAAGATCGCACCCTTGCACTCCAGCATGGGCAACATGAGTGAAACTCCGTCTCGGGAAAAAAAAAAGAAAGATGGATACCTCTGGGGGTGTCACAGTTTTTCCCAACTAGAAGTTCTAAGTCCTCCGATTTACGATGGTGTGAAAATTAGAGACTGCAGCCTATTTTGGAGCTGGGTCTTAACTGGATTCTTTTTACCTCATGAAATGATTTCAGCAAAAGAAACTGAAACCAATGAAAGCATTTTATTTTTCCAGCAAATGTAATTCTGGGTATAATATCCAGATATCACTTGACCATCTTCAGAGTTCTCGCAAAAGTATAATTCTTTACAAATGGGCAGTCGAATATGCCCGAGGTAATAGAAACCACTTGGTCTCAGTTCAGCAAGCGTTTTAATTCATCACTCAGCCCCGTGAAGGTCCCCATGCACGAGCTGCAGAGTCAGAGCAGTTCTTACCCTTTCCATTATTTCATCCAGGGCAGACATTTGGGACATGAAGTAATACCCAGTCATAACTGTATTCGAAGCAAGTTCAGTGGAACCATCCAATCAAAACTGCTCATGTTCCATTCAGAATTCTTAAATGCAGGAATTGTTTTTGTTTTTTAATTTTGGGGTTTCTCTTTTGCACTTTAATAAAAACATTCGACTACAAGCTAACATTATTTCTATATAAAATCTTTAAGAATTATGAGAATGCTTTACGTTGCCTTTCTTGGTTGCATTTGCATATTTTTTCATCATGGAAAGGAAGTCCAGCTGCTTAGTTATTTCCATAAGGCAGTCTTCTCATTTTACTGATTCCAGGAGGAGGCAGAATTGTGACATGGGATCATAAAGGACACTGACCCAAGGGAGAGCTTCCTTCCTTCCTTCCTTCCTTCCTTCCTTCCTTCCTTCCTTCCTTCCTTCCTTCCTTCCGTCCCTCCTTCCCTCCTTCCCTCCCTCCCTCCCCCTTCCTTCCTTCCTTCCTTCCTTCCTTCCTTCCTTCCTTCCTTCCCTCCCTCCCTCCCTCCCTCCTTCCTTCCTTCTTTCTTTCCCTCCCTCCCTCCTCCTTCCTTCCTTTCTTCCTTCCCTCCTTCCTTCCTTCTTTCCTTCCCCCACCCTG
>CAUYOR010133447.1:0-10735 GCA_963573925.1 Callimico goeldii
TGCCCAGCTAATTTTTTGTATTTTTAGTAGAGATCGGGTTTCACCATGTTGACCAGGATGGTCTCGATTTTTTGACCTCATGATCCACCCGCCCTGGCCTCCCAAAGTGCTGGGATTACAGTCTCAAGTTTTAATAATTCAAAGAAATTTATTTTAATATTGTTCTAAAGTAATTAAGAATTATTAAAGAATACAAAAATAAATTTTAAATTCAAAATTATTTAAGATAACTTAATTATAAAAATTATTTTAAACTATCAGCAAATTATCCTCCTTTTAAAATCCAGAGCTCTTTTTGTATATTCCAGAACTACACAAACAAAATTACTCTTTGTTCTGTGTAACTAGGTAGAACTATCATGCTTACTCAAGCTACTGTTTGATCCAGCAATCCCACTCTTAGGTATCTACCCGGAAGAAAATAAGTCATTAAAATTTGAGAGCCTTGATATTGTGTCTGATGGCTGCTAAGTGTATCCATCCCGATCGTATTCTTGATAACTAGGGAAATAACCATGAGGTAGCAATGTGGATTCACTAGAGCCACCAGGATTTTGTCCCCTAAGCCTCTGCTTTTGCTGGAAGATTGCAACGGCATTTCCATTGCTCTGATAATAGTGTCAGGCCAAACCTTTTATTTACATTTCTTAAAATATATAATTACTCCCCTTTCTCAATTCTGTCAAATGAGTGCAGTTCTCTTGGAGAGGACTGAGAATTGGGAAATTGTTTACCATGAAAACTTATAGTCACTTGACAGAGTCAACAGGACACAGCCTCCTCCTCAATCGAAGGACTTTTATTGAAGTGACCTTGTACTTGAAGCTTGAAGAGGAACAGTAATTTTTCATTGCAGCTTCTTGGTATTTCATTTTTTTCTTATGTAATTCAAGAAACAATTTGTTTCACTTTCTATCTGAATCCTAAGAACACCATTTCTGTTAGTTATCACTGCAGATTCCTGTACATCATGGTATTCTGATTAGCTCTGGTTGGCCTTCTTGTCAAATGTAGTAACTGCATGTAGCAATTTCAACAAACTAATTGACACTGGGAGTCCAGTTTCTTGACAGACTCTCCCACTAGGCAACTCTGGCTTACAGAGAACAGGCCATCACTGAGTTCCCATTGCTGCCAGTGCTCCCCTCACCAGGACATTCGTTATGTCTCAGTGAAGGGACATCCTTAGGGATCTCTCAGGGTACATAGGTAGTAGCTTCTCAGATCTTATGTAGTTTGTCTTTTGTGTCACTACCAACTCCCTGAGTTTCCCTGATCCTTTCTTAATATCATATCAAGGAAGTTGCAGCAGCTCCAAGTTATATACGAAGTCATCAGTGTGCCCAAGTTCCGTGGAGTCATCCAGATAAAATATGAGTTCTGGATTTATGTGCCTATGCCAGCATATTGAGTCCCAAGACATTACTGAAAGGCCCTCATTCAATAAATTTTCCATATATTAGGTTGATGCATAAATAATTGCGGTTTTTGCCAATTATTAATAATGGCAGGCTGGGTGAGGTGGCTCACGCCTATAATCCCAGCACTTTGGGAGGCCAGGGTGGGTGGATCACAAGGTCAAGAGATTGAGACCATCCTGGTCAACATGGCAAAACCCTGTCTCTACTAAAAATACAAAAAATTACCTGGGCATGGTGGCACGTGCCTGTAATCCCAGCTACTCAGGAGGCTGAGGCAGGAGAATTGCCTGAACCCAGGAGGCGGAGGTTGTGGTGAGCTGAGATCACGCCATTGCAATCCAACCTGGGTAACAAGAGCAAAAGTCTGTCTCAAAAAAAAAAAGAAAAAAAAAGAAAGAAGAAAGAAAGAAAGAAAGAAAAAGAAAGAAAGAAAGAAAGAAAGAAAGAAAGAAAGAAAGAAAGAAAGAAAGAAAGAAAGAAAAGAAAGAAAATCCCCTAACTCCATTGCCACCATCAGATCTGAACCATCATGATATCTCACATGGACTCCTTACTGTAATAACTTACCAGCTGGTCTTCCTCATTATACTCCCTCACCAAAATATACAGTATTCTTCCCATAACCAAAGTGAACTTATATCTATGTTTAAGTCAAAGTACTTTGCATATGACTTTAAATTCTTCAATGTCTTTCCATTGCACTTAAATCCAAATTCCCTCTCCTGACCTACAAGGCCTTTCATAATCTTGATCATGATCTCCCGCCATTCACTCCTTGCTCACCACACTTTCAGATCTTTATCACACTTTCTCAAACACTTGCTCCTTAAGGTCTTTGCACTTGTTCTGCCATCTTTTTGAGACGTTATTTCTCCAGGCTGTTTTATGGCCAGAATTATATTTGTCATTCAAGTCTCAGCTAAGAGTTCATTTTCTTGGGTTGATCTATACTGACAATGCTATATACAGATATCCCTCACCTGCAGTTGTTCTCAATTGCATTAATCATGACTCATAACTGCTTCTTTATTTGATCATTGTCTTCTATAATGTTTTCCATGACTGTACATTCCATAAGAGCATAGATTTTGTCACATTTTTCATCTGTATTTCCCGCATCCAGGATAGAGCCTAACAGTCAGACATTCAAGTGCTAATGGGTATCTTTTCATTAAGCAAGGAATAAAAACAGAAAATGGAGTTCGTCTGTGTTTTCTGTAGCCCCTTCACTACAGTCACTTAGAGACAGCCTGAAAACACTAACCTAAATAGTGAGAGTGAAACAGTGCAAATATATATTTCAACCCTGAGTTATAATCAATTCATAATATCTCGGAATAAAAGAAATCCTAGAAGAAAAATCTACCCACTTTGTTTACATTACCTTCATCCTAGGTAGGCCAGTAAAGAGAATTATGTACGGTAAGAGGTTACTAACACTGCTACGGTTTCTATCTCAATATCCTCTGCCTGGCTGCTGACCACAGAGAAATAGAATTTTGAGGTGCTATGTTTGCAGTGTAAGTGGCAATTAAATTTCTAGGGTCCACAATATAGAGGCATCAAATGTGGAGCTTCCAAGATTCCGATCAGCCTTTAAGTTTCTTTTGTTTCCATGTCTAATAAATTAACATGAACTGGGCCTTGGCTCATTTAAGGTATGGGGAAAGGTATCCTTTGAGACAATATGAAGAAAAGTAATATTGTAATTAGCCTATGCATCTAATTTTCATTTGTTTCTTTAAATTACAAGGCACCCAAAACATCTTTGTAAATTTAGCCATTTAATCAATGTGTATCTTTTGCACTGTCAGAGTCAGAGAAGAAAATTAACATATAAAACTACTGTAAAACTAATTTTGATTTTTACCAAATTTATTGATGAGAACATTTACTATCCCTTTATTTATAAATACTTTCTTTTTTGGACACAAAGTTCATGGCTACTCTAGGCTGGTTAGTGCAGTGTTGATCACCACAAAATATCTTTGCCACAACACAAATGATGTGCTTTTGATGGTATGTCCCAAATATATTTTCCTTTTGCAGCCTGATACATGGTATTGTCTGGAGAATATTCAATATATATGTGAACAGAGAATGTGGTCTCTCTTTCTTTTATAGAGTCTTTAATAAATATCAGATCAGGTTGGTTGATAATGTATTCTACATTCTTACAGATATTCTGTTCTACAAATTACTGATATAGAATCATTGAACCCTTAAGCAAGGATGTCTTTTATACAGTCCAACAATATTTCCCTGGAGTGTGGAGATATCTACAGTGAGGCAATATATCCTTCGAGAGTTTTGACATTTTAGCATATCCATATATAAGCTTTTGATTGAAGGTCTTATCACAGTATCTTGACAATCATTGCTTGGTGCGGTCCATGGACACACGTCTTTCATTGAGAAATTTTCTTCAATAAATAATTAATAGTTCAATTTAGGCTTCTTATTTTTAGCCATTTTCCACATAAATTTTTCCCTCTTTTACTTATAGATTGGCCTTCATTCATTGATTGCTATTCTCAAATAATCTTCGAACTCACTGCGACAATATATTTAGCCATACTATATACCTTAACTGTGATTATAATAAGATTATTCATAGAATTCGACAGCATTTATTAAGAACTGTGACTTTATTGAGTCTTTGCCAAAGGTAGAACTTAGTTGGATGATCTGAGAATGACACTCTAACTAGGACTATGAGAACGAACTAGCTGCTTTTCATAAGGATGCAAATAACAGCAAGATGCTATTACAGTTGTTTGAATTAGTCACACATCTTTGCATCTGGAAACAGGATTTAGAACTATGAAAATGCCCTCTCCTCTCAGTAGTTGATAGTAGGATATTAATTTCTGTTTGTTCTGAAACATGTTTTAAAAAAAACAACAACACACCAACTGTAAAGAAAGGAAGAGTGAAAGAAGAGAGAAGCAGGGAGACACAGTCAAAGTCAGAGACAGAGACAGATAGAGAGATCCAGCCAGCTGTACATGAGATTCCCTAAATTACAGCCACAGATATCCTAAATAAGTTATAGGAGTGGTTAATCACATAAAACAGGAATGCAAGAACTGGATACCTTAGAAACATCTTATTTTTGTTTGTCCTAGAAAAGCATAGTTTCTCTTCAGATCTGTTTATGTTGTTAGAATTGTCTTACTTTTAGAATATACATTACTTTCCAAAGCACCCTTAGAGATGCATGTCTTAATTTATTGTTTCCCAGTATTAGGATAAATGAGTGGGTTGAGGGGTAGATTAGAGCTATAGACTCACCAAAAATCACAGCTAATTCCGTCTCTGACATAAAGTAGCTGGAGGTGGCAATGAGAAAGCACAAACAGTAGGCAATAAAGAGGAGAAGGAAGGAAACGACAGCTTTCAGGGCTCTCACATGGGCTTCTGTGCTGGGGTCTCTGCACCCTGTGGCACTGAGTTGCATTCGCCTTATATGTCTATGCAGGGAGAGGATCAAGAGGAAAAAAGACGTCAGGGACACAGAGAAGGGGAGCAGCGTTACCAGGTTGAGAAACAACTTGGTAGAAGCATGTTGATTTTTATTTACTCTGCAACTCCAAGTTAAGTTTGTTTTCCTTCTTGCCTTCACACAACGCCTGAAATCAGCATTCAAATTCTCGGTGGCTGGAAGGCTAATAAACACAGAGAGAACCAAGCACCCCAGTAGAATCCAGAAAATCACCCTGTCAATTCTCCACTTCATCCAGAGGAAAACTGGGTGAAAGAAATTAGCTATCTTGAAGAAATAGTAAATGCTGAGGCAGGTTGCAAACCAGATATTTAAATGGTTAGTTAGTGTCCAGAAGAAGTCAACGATTTTCATTTGTTTACCGGTGGCATAGACATCTGGATACAGCACCAATGTAGAACAATCTAATAGTATTACGCACAATAGACAAATTCTGGATATGGCCAAACTTGTGAAGATTAAATCAATGGAGGCAATCTTCCTCTTCTTAACCCAGTCCCTGCAGTTTACCAATCCAATGAATGCATTCCCTAAGATCCCAACTGAAAACTCTCCAACTGCTAAGATCAGTAAGGCAGTCTGCAATTTATCTGTCATGTTTAAATAGAGAAATAGGCAGTAAGTTTCTAGTTGACCTGACGGAGTTTGACATCTACACCTGCTTCTTAGATTTTGATGTAACTTTCTTTTTCTCTTCTTTGTAGTCTGTCTTGTAATGGAGACTGGGATGATAAATGAAGACTGGAGCTATCTTCATTAAATCCTAATTAGTCTTGACAAACAATGTGGTTGGCGATCCTTGGCCTGGCCACTGCGTGCCCATTTACCTACTCAGCAGGTTGTATTTTTCCACATGTGGTTAATTTAGGCTGAGCTACTGCTTCCTAAGATGCAAATTGGGCCAGTTCCCTTTTGTAGTCCGGCAAGGTCTTTCTGAGGCTAAGGCGTATGCATTCTGAATTCATTAATTTGTGATGTATACTAGTAACCTCAATAGAGTTGCTAGATTTAGCAACTAAAAAGTCAGGGCACCCAGTTAAACTTGAATTATTACAGGTAAACAAATGAATAATTTTTTAGTGTATGTGCCAAATTACATAAGATCAGTGCTTTCAGTAAGTACTGAAGTTCAACTTTGGTTGAGTGTTCCGTATTTTGTCTGGCGAACCTAAACATCAAGAATTTGGTAGCAAGTATAAATCTGGCAAAAATTGAAATTCCTGGAAGAATATTTATTTTGTTGTATGTTACTATTGATGATTAATAAAGAATCCAAAATTTGGCTTGATAGTGAGAGTTATATACTTTCAGGAAATTTAAAAAGTTAACACTAAATGTAGATTATTTGGTTCCAAAGAAACTTTAGCTTATTATTTTGGCTGTGCAATGAACAATTTTATGGCATAGTGTCTCTTAATGCAACACATTGTCTTATTGAAAAAGTGACATTTAATGGTTACTTAGTGATGTTATACAATAAGGTAGAGGACCTATAATAAAACAAGACAATTATCTTTAAATTTTCATTTTCACTTAAAATGTTCTCAAGGAAATTTCGGGATGTATTAGATACATCTGTAACTTTGTGGTGCTATCATGGGTGTTCGAGTATGTCCAGTCTCTCCAAATTGTATATATTAAATAGATGAAGTTATTTTTATATCAATTATACTTTCATGAAGATTTTTAAAAATTGTAAAAATGTTCTCAAGGGTAGTTGTATGCATGAGAGAGAAGATAGTAAAATTCTGTATTTCATTCTCTCCATTCTCCTATTTACAAATTGCGTGAGTATCAAGATCCTTAGCTCTTCTAGCAGGATACTGATGATTGAACTTTCCACTTCTCTACAGATGAATTCTTAGTTTGAAACACCTCTCTAGTTACTGAGAAGCACTTTACCATGCGGTGTTTCCAGAAGAGTTCTTGGGTACTGGCACCTTCCTGGGAATGCGGGTCTCCTCTTACCCTTCCTTAAAAGGCAAACCTTCATTCTGGAGATGTAGCCTTAATTTTTGGACAAACAGCATGATTAAGCAGCTATGTTTACAGGAAACTGCTGCATCACCTGTGATAGAACAATCCTGGAAATGATAACCGAACTAGACTCATCATTTTTACCCCACAGTGTATCCTGGTAAATGAAGTACTTGCAGGAACTCTGAAGACATCTTTGCCCAAATAATTTTTAGACCTTTTTATGTTTGGTTTTGAAAGTAAATGTAGATTTTATGCATACCAGTGTTGTAGAGCATGAAGTCATGTGAACATATAGTTAAGAAAAAAAGTTCCACAGGAGAGTGTTTTGTCAAAAGTCTACTACTTAGAACTCTAGTCGCTGCGGTCACTGAAGATGCTTGAAATGTTGGAGATGTAGGAAACAAAATATGGAAGAAAAAACTTAAGACGAATAGGATAAAACCTTCCCCAAAGTACTAATTCAATAAAATATTTATTTCATCTAAACATTTAGAAAAATATAAAGTTCATCCTAGTGTAAAATCTACAGGGTTTTTTTTTAGAATATATTAATATATTTCATTAAAAGAACATGAATTCTTCTGTCTTGTACAACAAAGAGCAACATAAACAACTAGCATATTAGAAATAGAGTTTATAAGGTTTACTTAGAGTTGTAAGTATTAGTACTTTACAAAGTGAATTTTACATAATTTATTATTATGTAAAGACAATTGATAATGTTCAGGTAATTAGTATTTTAGTTATAATAAAAGGAAATTAGTAGATTGAAATACATCAGAATTAAATATAGAAAATAATGGGAGTAAAAGCAAAAGTGTGCAGCCATATTAGAACATACACAACCTGAGACACCACAGAGCCAACGTTTCAATATTATAGTGAGACTCAATTTCATCTTCACAGCAAAATTAAACATTTTTGGTGACACACTTTCTTCTTTTTGAATAAAAGATTACTCTGTATTTTTTGTAAACATTTATTGCTTCTTCCACTGACAGTATGTGCTTCTTAAATGGTATATGTTAATGTCTTCCCAATTTATTTCTTTTGTCAAGTCCTGAGTGAAAACCTTTGCAGGCTCTGGTTAGGGGAAAGAACCTGAGTGAGCGGTATGACAGATATTTGTTATCTCCATTCTTTTATCAAGATTGTGAAGAGGGCTTAGGAACACCCCTTAAGTGAGTGGAACTTCAATGGTTTCAATTCCCACCCAGGTGTGGCATGAAAAGCAAGTTGTTTGAGAGGAAATTTAATTTCAAGGAAAATAAACAGAAAGCATCAGAATAAGTTCGACCAGGAAATATTACCTAGGAGACCATGGATCAGGAAAACCAAAGACAGACCAGGAAGATCTGAGTTCTTAGTCAATAATCCAAATGGGAGTGACTCAGCAGAGCCACGAAAGGAGCACAATTAAGGACCGGCAATAAAAATGTATGGCAGAGGCTGGGCAAGGTGGCTCATGCCTCTAATCCCAGCACTTTGGGAGACTAAGCAGGGAGGATCACAAGGTCAGGAGTTCAAGACCAGCCTGACCAACATGGTGAAACCCCATCTCTACCAAAAATACAAAAGTTAGCTGGGCATGATGGCATGCACCTGTACTCCCAGCTACTCAGGAGGCTGAGGCAGGACAATCTCTTGAACCAGGGAGGCAGAGGTTGCAGTGAGCTGAGACCGCACCATTGCACTCCAGCCTGGGAGACAGAGCGAGACTTTGTCTCAAAAAAAAAAAAAAAAAGAAAGTATGACAAAGGAAAATGAGAAACCAGGAAACCAGTTAGTGTAGCTCAGGTTCACTTTACCACGACCCAAAGTAAAGTCTGAAAAGACTTTAGGCAATACATGCCTAATATTTGCATTGAGGAGACAAGAAGAGAAGCATGAACTCTGAAATTCTTCATGGAAAGGGAACATAAAGATGAGAATTTCTGGGTTGTAAAGAGACATAACAGATTAGTTTAACACTAGGTCCCAATAACACTTAAAAAGATATGCATCGAAAATAAATGAGATAATGGGAAAAATGAGAATGGACTTTTAAGAAAATTACTTCAAAAGTAGGCAAAGGATATGAACAGACACTTCACAAAAGAAGACATACATGAGACCAACAAACATATGAAAAGATGCCCATCATCACTGGTCATTAGAGAGATGCAAATCAAAACCACATTGAGATACCATCTCACGCCAGTTAGAATGCTGATCATTAAAAAATCTGGAGACAACAGATGCTGGAGAGGATGTGGAGAAATAGGAACACTTTTACACTGTTGGTGGGAGTGTAAATTAGTTCAACCATTGTGGAAGACAGTGTGGCGATAGCTCAAGGCCTTAGAAATAGAAACTCCATTTGACCCAGCAATCCCATTACTGGGTATATATCCAAAGGACTATAAATCATTCTACTATAAGGACACATGCACACGAATGTTCATTGCAGCACTGTTTACAATAGCAAAGACCTTGAAACAACCCAAATGCCCATCGATGATAGACTGGATTGGGAAAATGTGGCATATATACACCATGGAATATTATGCAGCAATCAAAAACAATGAGTTCGTGTCATTTGTAGGGACATGGATGAATCTGGAGACCATCATTCTCAGCAAACTGACACAAGAAGAGAAAATGAAATACCGCATATTCTCACTCATAGTTGGTGATGAACAATGAGAACACATGGACACAGGGAGGGGAGCACTACACACTGGGGTCTATTAGGGGGAATATGGGAGGGACAGTGGCGGGTGGGAGATGAGGAGGGATAGCATGGGGAGAAATGCCAGATGTGGGTGAAGTAGAGGAAGACAGCAAATCACACTGCCACATATGTACCTATGCAACTATCTTGCATGTTCTGCACATGTACCCCAAAACCTAAAATGCAATTTAAAAAAAAAGAAAAAACAAAAAGTCAGTGAGCTATCTATGAGTAAGTGGGTGCTGCAGTAGGTAGGCTTTTTTGTTAACAAGTTAGATTTTATTTAATAAGTGCAATAATATGATTTTGTTACTGTTGTCACTGTAAGTATAGGAAATTAGGTTGGCATTTATTAATATTTAAATAAGCATACATATTACTTTAGTTGCATCCCATATATAATTGATTGTAGGAAGCCCCATTTTCTTATACACCACAAAGAAAAAAAATGCTTCCAATTAAACTATGATGGAATGCTTTTTTATCTCTTACATTGATTATGCTTGTTAGAAGAGTTATTTTAGACTTCTTTAGTTATAGATTTTATTGTATATTACTTTTTTGTATATGTAAAATGAATGTAGTAGCAAAATAAATGAGTAAAGGTATTTCCAAACTTCTTTGCATTTAAAGCCTGCTCTTCTAAATCAAATTTTGATTATTACCATATGTCTATGACTTTCCGCACACAACCCTCCTCTGCAAAACTGATGCCAGTGTTATGCACATTCCTTAAAAGAGCACTCCCCCATGATCTGGAAAACTTTCTTCCATGACCCGGTTCCTCGTACCATAAATATTCATGTTGACTTTCTGGATTTTACAATAAAGTTCCAAAGGAGGGTTTTGAGACTAATTTCATGCAGGTAATTACAACTATTTCATTACTGCAACCTGGCAGGAGGCAATTTGTAAGTTGTTTTCCATCATTAGAAGAATCCTGACGTCGGGGACGATCCAAGATGGCCGATCGCTAACATCCCGGGATTGCAGCTCTCAGTGAAGGCGCGGAGAACTAGAGCACACCACACTTTCAGACAAATTCTGGTCGCTCACGGAGCAGAAGATCTCCGGTGGAGGAATCACACGGGTCGCCAGAGCGACTTTTGTGCACAG
>CAUYOR010133454.1:0-37081 GCA_963573925.1 Callimico goeldii
TGTGTTTTTATAATAGAATGATTTACAATCCTTTGGGAACACACCCAGTAGTGGGATTGCTGGGTCAAATGGAATTTCTATTTCTAAATCCTTGAGGAATCACCACACTGTCTTCCACAATGGTTGAACTAATTTACACTCCCACCAGCAGTGTAAAAGTGTTCCTATTTCTCCACATCCTCTCCAGCATCTGTCTCCAGATTTTTTAATGATCGCCATCCTAATTGGCATGAGATGGTATCTCAATGTAGTTTTGATGTGCCTTTCTCTAATCACCAGCGATGAGGAGCATTTTTTCATATATTCATTGGTCTCATATATGTCTTCTTTTGAAAAGTGTCTGTTCATATTCTTCACCCAATTTTGAATGGGTTTGGTTGTTTTTTTCTTGTAAATCTGTTTGAGTTCTTTGTAGATTCTGGATATCAGCCTTTTGTCAGATGGGTAGAATGCAAAATTGTTTTCCATTCTGTTGGCTGCCAGTGCACTCTAATGATTTTGTTGTTGTTGTTGTACTGAAGTTCTGGAGTTTAATTAGATCCCATTTGTCTATTTTGGCTTTTGTTGCCAATGCTTTTGGTGTTTTAGTTATGAAGTCCTTGCCTATGCCTATGTTCTGAATGGTTATGCCTAGGTTTCTTCTAGGGTTTTTATGGTGTTAGGTCTTATGTTTAAGTCTTTAATCCATCTGGAGTCAATTTTTGTGTAACGTGAAAGGAAGGAGTCCAGTTTCTGCGTTCTGCACATGGCTAGCCGGTTTTCCCAACATCATTTATTAAATAGGAATCCATTCCCCACTGCTTGTTTTTATCAGATTTGTCAAATATCAGATGGTTGTAGATGTGTGGCATTGCCTCCAAGGCCTCTGTTCTGTTCCATTCGTCTATATCTCTGTTTTTGTACCAGTACCATGCTGTTTTGATTACTGTAGCCTTGTAGTATAGTTTGAAGTCAGGTAGCATGATGCCTCCAGCTTTGTTCTTTTTGCTTCGTATTGTCTTGGCTATGTGGGCTTTTTTTTTTTTGGTTCCATATGAAGTTTAAAGTGTTTTTTTCCAGTTCTGTGAAGAGGGTCATAGGTAGCTTTATGAGTATAGCAGTGAACCTATAAATTACTTTGGGCAATATGGCCATTTTCACAATATTGATTCTTCCTAACCATGAGCATGAAATGTTTTTCCATCTGTTTGTGTCCTCTCTTATTTTCTCAAGCAGTGGTTTGTAGTTCTCCATGAAGAGGTCCTTTACATCCTTTGTTAGTTGTATTCCTAGGTATTTTATTCTCTTTGTAGCAATTGTGAATGGCAGTTTGTTCTTGATTTAGCTCTCTTTAGGTCTGTTATTGGTGCATAGGAATGCTTGTGATTTTTGCACATTGATTTTGTATCCTGAGACTTTGCTGAAGTTGCTTATCAGCTTAAGGAGATTTTGGGCTGAGAAGATGGGGTCTTCTAAATATACAATCTTGTCATTTGCAAGTAGAGACAATTTGACTTTCTTTTCCTAATTGAATACCTTTTATTTCTTTTTCTTGCCTGATTGCTCTGGCTAGAATTTCCAATAGTATATTGAATAGGAGTGGTGAAAGAGGGCATCCTTGTCTAGTGCCTGATATCAAAGGGAATGCTTCCAGTTTTTGCCCATTCAGTATGACACTGGCTGTTGGTTTGTCGTAAATAGCTTTTATTATTTTGAGATATGTTCCATCGATTCCTAGTTTATTGAGAGTTTTTAGCATAAAGGGCTGTTGATATTTGTCAAAGACTGTCTCTGCATCTATTGAGATAATCATGTGGTTTTTGTCTTTGGTTCTGTTCATGTGTTGGATTATGTTTATAGACCTGCATATGTTGAACCAGCCTTGCATCCCCAGGATGAAGCCTACCTGATTGTGATGGATAAGCTTTTTGATGTGCTGTTGCAATGGGTTTGCCAGTATTTTATTGAAGACTTTTGCATCTCTGTTCATTATGGATATTGGCCTGAAGTTTTCTTTTTCAGTTGTGCCTCAGCTGGGTTTTGGTATCAGGATGATGTTGGTCTCATAAAATGAGTTAAGGAGGATTCTCTTTTTGTATTGTTTGGAATAATTTCAAAAGGAATGGTATCAGCTCCTCTTTGTACATCTGGTAGAACTTAGCTGTTAACCTGTCTGGCCTGGCCATTTTTTGTTTGGAAGGCTATTAATTGCTGCCTCAACTTCAGCCCTTGTTATTGGTCTATTTAGGGTTTCAACTTCTTCCTGGTTTAGTCTGGAGGATGCAAGTGTCCAGGAATTTATCCATTTCTTCCAGGTTTACTGGTTTATGTGCTAGAGTTGTTTGTAGTAATCTCTGATGATAGTTTGTATTTCTGTGGAATCGGTGGTGATGTCCCCTTTATCATTTTTTATTGCATCTATTTTTGTTTCTTCTCTATTTTCTTTTTTATTAATCTGGATAACGGTCTATTTTGTTGATCTTTTTAAAAAAAGCCAGGACCTGGATTTATTGATTTTTTTGAAGGGTTCTTTGTCTCTATCTCCTTCAGTTCTGCTCTAATCTTAGTTATTTCTTGTCTTCTGCTAGGTTTTGAGGTTTTTTTTAATCTTGCTCCTCTAGCTGTTTCAATTTTGACAATAAGGTGTTGATTTTAGATCTTTCCTCATTTCTCATGTGGGCATTTATTGCTATAAATTTCCCTCTAGATGCTGCTTTAAATGTGTCACAGAGATTCTGGTAAGTTGTGTCTTCATTCTCCTTGCTTTCAAAGACCATCTTTATTTATGCCTTCATTTCATCATTAATCTGGTCAACATTCAAGAGCCAGTTGTTCAATTTCCATGAAGTTGTGTGATTCTGAGTGAGTTTCTTAATCCTGAGTTCTAATTTGATTGCACTGTGGTCTGAGAGACTGTTTTGATTTCCATTCTTTTGCATTTGGTGAGGAGTGATTTACTTCCAATTATGTGGTCAGTTTTAGAGTAGGTGCAATGTGGTGCTGAGAAAAATGTATATTTTGTGGATTTGGGGTGGAAAGTTCTGTAGATGTCTATTAGGTCCACTTGGTCCAGATATGAGTTCAAGTCCTGGATATCCTTGATAATTTTCTGTTTTGTTAATCTTTCTAACATTGACAGTGGAGTGTTAAAATCTCCCACTATTATTGTGTGGGAGTTTAAGTCTCTTTGTAGGTCATTAAGAACTTACTTTATGTATCTGGGTGCTCCTGTATTGGGTGCATTTATATTTAGGATCCTAAGCTCTTCTTGCTGCATTGATCCGTTGACCAGTATGTAATGCCCTTCTTTGTCTCTTTTGATCTTTGTTGGTTTAAAGTCCATTTTATCAGCGACTAGGCAACTCCTGATTTTTTTTTTTTTTTGAGATGGAGTTTTTGCTCTTGTTACCCAGGCTGGAGTGCAATGGAGCAATCTCGGCTCACCACAACCTCCACCTCCTGGGTTCAGTCAATTCTCCTGCCTCAGTCTCCTGAGTAGCTGGGATTACAGGCATGCACCACCATGCCCAGCTAATTTTTTGTATTTTTAGTAGAGACAGGGTTTCACCATGTTGGCCAGGATGTTCTTGATCTCTTGACCTCGTGATCCACCCACCTCAGCCTCACAAAGTGCTGGGATTACAGGCTTGAGCCACCGTGCCTGGCCAATTTTTTTTTTTTTTTTTTTTTGCTCTCCATTTGCTTGGTAAATCTTCCTCCATCCCTTTATTTTGAGCCTATGTATGTCCTTGCACATGAGATGGGTTTCCTGAATACAGTGGACAAATGGATTTTGAGTTTTTATACAATTTGACTGTGTCTTTCGATTGGGGCTTTCAGCCCATTTACATTTAAGGTTAATATTGTTAGGTGTGAATTTGATCCTGCCATTTTGATGATAGCTGGTTGTTTTGCCTGTTAGTTGATGCAGTTTCTTCATTGTGTCAATGGTCTTTACCACTTGGAATGTTTTTTGAGTGGCTACTACTGGTTGTTCCTTTCCATGTTTACTGCTTCTTTCAGGAGCTCTTGTAAGGCAGTCCTGGTGGTGATGAAATCTCTCAGCAATTGCTTCTCTGTAAAGGATTTTATTTCTCCTTCCCTTATGAAGCTTAATTTGGCTGGATATGAAATTTTAGGTTGAAAGTTCTTTTCTTTAAGTATATTGAATATCAGTCCCCACTCTCTTCTGGCTTGTAGGGTTTCTGCTGAGATCCTCTCTGAGTCTGATGGGCTTCCCTTTGTGAGTAACCTGACCTTTCTCTCTGGCTGCCCTTAGCATTTTCTCCTTCATTTCAACTCTGATGAATCTGACGATTATGTGCCTTGGGGTTTCTCTTCTTGAGGAATATCTTTGTGGTGTTCTCTGTATTTCCTGGACTTGAATATTGGCCTGCCTTGCTAGGTTGGGGAAGTTCTGGATAATATCCTGAAGAGTGTTTTCCAGCTTGGATTCATTCTTCCTGTAACATTCAGGTATGCTGACCAAATGTAGATTAGGTCTTTTCACATAATCTCATATTTCTTGGAGGCTTTGTTCATTTCTTTTTACTCTTTTTCTCTAATCTTGCCTTCTCATTTTATTTCACTATGTTGATCTTCAATCTCTGGTATCCTTTTGTCTGCTTGGTCAATTCGGGTATTGAAATTTGTGTATGCTTTGTGAAGTTCTTCTGCTGTGTTTTTCAGCTCCATCAAGTCATTTATGTTCTTCTCTAATCTGGTCATTCTAGTTAGCATTTTGTCTAACCTTTTTTTGAGGTTTTCAGTTTCTTTGCATTGGGGTAGAACATGTTGTTTTAGCTCAGAGACATTTGCTATTACCCACCTTCTGAAGCCTGCTTCTGTCAGTTCCTCAGATTCATTCTCCATCTGACTTTGTTCCCTTGCTGGTGAGGAGTTTTGATCCATTGGGGGAAGAGAGGCATTCTGGTTTTTTGTATTTTCATCCTTTTCATGCTGGTTTCTTCCCATTTTGGTAGATTTATCTACCTTTGGTCTTTGAAGTTGGTTATTTCAGCTGTAGTCTCTGAGTGGACATCCTTTTTGTTGATGTTGAAGCTATTTCTTTCTGTTTTTTAGTTTTTATTCTAATAGTCAGACTCCTCCACTGCAGAACTGCTGAGTGGAGGAGTTCTGCTGGGACTGCAGAACAGTAAAGGTTGCTGCTGGTTTCTTCTTCTGTTATCTTTGTCCCAGAAGGGCACCTGCCAGATGTCAGCCAGAGCTCTCCTTTATGAGGTGCCTCTTTGGATATACAGGGCTAAGGGAGCCACTTGAGGAGACAGTCTGTCCCTTATCAGAGCTTAGTGCTGTACTGGGAGCTCTGTTGTTCTGTTCAGAGCTGCTGGGCAGGTACATTTAAATCTGCTACAACAGAACTCATAACCGTCTCTTTTCCCAGGTGCTCTCTCCCGGGAAGATTGGACTTTATTTATAAGTTCCTGATGTGCTGCTGCCTTTTTTTCAGAGACATCTTTCCCAGCAACAAGGTAGTCTAGTCACAGTCTTCCAGCAGAGGTATTTGCTGAGCTGCCATGGACTCTGCCCAGCTGCTGTGTAAACTTCCTTGCAGTTTTGTTTACAGAGGTACAGTTAGAACTGCCTCAGCCAGCCTCTGTAATGGTGGATGCCCTTCCCCACACAGAGCTGGACCATCCCGGGTTCAGCTGCACTTGCTGTGAAACTCTCAATCTGGAGCATTTCAGATTGCTGGTCTTTGTAAGGGTGAGACCCAGCAAGCCAGATCACCTGGCTCTCTGTTTTCAGCCCCTTCTTTTTCAGTTGAATGGATGACTCTGTCTCCCAGGTGTTCCAGGCATCGATTGAAAGGGCCACCCAGGTTTGTGTCAGTTTTTCTGTGGAAACCCACAGCACTGGCTGAAACAGCTGTGCTGGAAACTCATGGCACTTTTCAGCCCGGTAATCTCCTGGTCTATGAGCAGTAAAAACTGCCAGAGAAGTGCAGTATCTGAACCAGAGTGCTGGAGTGGATGGAAAAGCCCCCAATGGCCTCTGTTGAAGAGGGTCCTGCAGCAGTTGCACTTCCTGGGTGAGGCAGTGCCCTATCCTGCCTCAGCTCATCCTTCTTGGGCTCTGACTGTGCAACCAGTCCCACTGAGATGCACCTGGTACCTCATTTGGAAATGCAATGATCACTCACCCTCTGCCTCGCTCTCACTGGGAGCTGCACTCCAGAGCTGTTTCTATTTGGCCATCTTGGATCTCCTCTTATTATTTATTTATTTTAAGAAGGAGTTTTGCTGTTGTTGCTCAGGCTGGAGTGGAGTGGTGCAATCTTGGTTCACTGCAACCTCCACCTCCAAGGTTCAAGCAATTCTCCTGCCTCAGCCTCCCAAGTAGCACATGCCACCACACCTGGCTCATTTTTGCATTTTTATTAGAGATGGAGCTTCACCATGTTAACCAGTCTAGTCTCAAACTCCTGACCTCATGTGATCCATCTGTCTTGGCCTTCCAAAGTTCTGGGATTACAGGCGTGACCCACCATGCCTGACTTTTATAGCAAGAAGTCAAGACATTCCAGCAAAGCTGTACATATTAAGGGACCCACAGGTGGTTACTTTCCCCTACTGTTATGCTGTTACCTCAACTTAGTACTTTACTGATAATCAATAACTCATAGGTATTTGCAGATCTGAGAGAAAAACAACACAGAAAGTTTTAAGAAGAATACAACTAAAGAAAGTAAACTTCAATCATAAAATGAAATTCAGTTTTTCTATTTCTGAATAGCACATAGCTTTTGTCAATAAATATTTATGGAGAACTTACTGAATTAAGGTATCAGACTAGGTATTGTAGAAAAAATAAAAATAGATAAGGCATAGTTCCTGATTTTGAATAAGTTGCAAGTATTCTCTCCACTACAGTGCAGCTTCTCCAGCTAAGTCAAATACCTTTCTTTCCAATTCTCATATAAGAAGGAAAAAAATGTAGAGAAAAGGCACTGTAGATCAACTCTCATCATCTACATTCTTTCATTTATTTTTTTAGAAAGATAAGTCTTTAGAATTTATTTACTTTAAAGCAACAATAGATTGTTCGAGGTCCTATATATAAAACCCAAAAGCAAGGAATCGTGTATATAACACTGCAGGTATACAGAGACGAATACACCTAAACAGAAACAACCTACAAGACTGCAGTGAGAAGCAGCTTTCTTGTAATGTGCCAGCTAAAATATTGTAGTTCTGACATCATTTCTTTTAATGCACTTTGTTATTTATTACCAGATACTTCCAAGGAAGCAGAGTACCCTTGATTGCTGAGTGTTTGGCTCTTAAGCAAACAACATTACATTTAAATGCAATGTTAGTACAGTAGATGTTTTGATTTTATCCCTATTTATATTTATCTTATAAATATCTATGTGTATGTGTATATATACATACATGTGTTCAAACTCTGTTCTTAGGCTTTACATGAGTTATTTATTTAAAACTTTACAATAGCCCATACTCCATATTATCTTCCTTATTGCTAACCTGAAGAAACTAAGGCACAGAAAGATTATATTACCTTGTACAAAGTTCTATATCTTTTCAACAGAAGAGACAAAGTTTAAATCCAGACAGTCAGTGTCAAAAGTCATAACATTACAGCACAGAATGAAGACAACAGAAGAAGGTTAACTCCTAGGTTTCTGGCTTGTGCAACTTGCAAATAATATTGTCGTTATTTGTTCATTGAATGAATTGATGGAAGAGTCTAGGGTGGAAAGTAAAAGGAAATGACTTGAATTTAGATCAACTTAAATTTCTCGTCCATGTATGACATGGGGGCATGAAATATAGCAGATAGGGTGTTTGAAGACAGCAACAGATGTGGATGAAATACAGTCATATGACTCATATTCAAGAGGCATTAATTGTGTGTGTGTGTGTGTGTGTGTGTGTGTGTGTGTGTTTATGTGTATAAATGTTCCCATTCAAGGAAGCCTTGGATGCCTCCACACCAGCCCTGCTCCCGCCTTTGCTTTGTGAATGGTGACCTAGATTCTTAGTGGGTGAAACAAGGTCCTTCTCTATATAGCACCTTCTTGCCTCTCCAGTCTCATTTCTCCCTATTGTACAACCCACAGCCAGTGATCCTGCTCCAACTTCATTAGGTCTCAGTTGAGTGACAAATGCCATAGGTCTGATGTCAGCCTTCTCCAGGAAGCCTTTCTCAACTGCCAAGAGAAAGTCAGAGAGAAACTCAGTGCACTCTCAGCACTCTATGGATACATTGGGTCCCACTGCTCTCATTCCCTGAGACGACCAGAAGAGGACCTTGTCCTACCTACCAGTTAATCCTCAGCACCTAGGACAGCACCTGCTTGTAGCACATGCCTAGTAAATATTTTAAGAAATGAATAAACAAATTACATCAATGAGGCCAAAGACTTATTTTTTAAGTAATTAAGTTGTCTATTTGTATATTTAAGAGTATGATTTCAGGAATCAGTCTATTTGGGTTTGTGTCAATTCAAAATATACTACTTCGAATAAGCTTCTTTAGACTATTTTTTTCAACTGGAATATGAAAATGAAAATATAACCTATCTTATGAAGTTATTGAGAGGATTAAATTCATTAATTTAAGTGCTTAGTAAAAATTCCCAACATAGAGTAAGCTCAATTGACATGCTCTTATTGTTTGAAATAAAGTTTAGTTAATAATATAGCTGACTTATTTAGCTAATCAATAACTTTTGCATAATGCAAAGTTATAGACATGTTTTTGTTGATAAGTATAGAACTGGGATTCAAAAATATTTTTATTGAATTCAAATATAAGGTAACATGTTTGTAAACAGTTTTTCAAGGAGATTTTAAATGACTTTACAAAAATATTTTTCCCCAGAGCAGCTGAGTGAATACATTTTAGAATTTTTTAATGTGCTATTTCTTCATAGTAAAAAAATAACATTTTGACACTGTCTTCTCTAAAACATTTTAGACTCACATAACAATTTGTATAATTTTTATAGTGCAAGAATTTACTATTTAAAAGTATCACCACATTAAGCTAGAAGAAAAGTGTCTGACAGGCTTGGTAGTGAGTGCTGAAAAGGGAGAATTTCCTTCTAGATGTACATAGATGGCAATCATGCCCAGAAGACTCACATCCAAACTCAGACCCCACCTGGTCTGGCCCAGAGGTGGGCATGAGCTAAGCAGATATTGCAGGACAAGGACTGTACATTGAGGATGAACTTAACAAAATTAGAAAATTCTCAAGACAGCAGGTTGCTTTAAGAATATGTCTGAATATTGCACTTTATAGGAGTGGGTTGACAGTCCGTGGTGAGTAAACAATGTCAAGTTTGGGAGATTGAGCTACGTAGCTCAGGCAGTCATGTGCCTTTCTATGAATTGAGCAAAACTATGGAACTATGGAACACTAGGGTCCCAATGCTGCACTCCAAAGTGTAAAAATATGTCAAAACAGATTTTTTAAATTGAGAAAAATATATCTGATTTTCATTTTCAACACTTTCAACATCTCTTATGTGCTTGCAGAAAGGGAAGAAGTACAAATAACTGAGAGTAAACTTAGAAAAATGACAATAAATTTGGGAGACACTTTGAGAATGAGTGCATTCATATTGTATATGAAACATCTCCGTTGTCTGGGATATATACCCTAGTTCTTTATCTTGCGCCAAGAAAGAATTCAGGACAGGGACACATACAAGGAGTTGGGTTTAGGAGCATAAAGTTTAATAGACCAGAAAGAAGAGAGAGAAAAAAAGCTTCCTTATGCTGGGAAAGCTGGTCGCCCAAGAGAGGTCTCTGGTTTAGGGCGTAATGCAATCAATTTTGTATAGAGGCTTGAGGAGGCAGTGATTAATTTACATAGGGCCCAGGGGATTGGACTGACCAGGTGTTTCATTTACATAGCTAGGGAAAAGACTGACCTTCCCACCCTAATCTTTTATTATGCAAATACAGCTTTTTTTTTTTTTAGATGGAGTTTCAGTCTTGTTACCACCCATGCTGGAGAGCAATGGCCTAATCTCAGCTCGCTGCAACCTCCACCTTCAAAGTTCAAGCTATTCTCCTGCCCTAGCCTCCTGACTGGCTGAGATTACAGGCACCCACCATCACACCCAGCTAATTTTTGTATTTTTAGTAGAGACAGGGTTTCACCATGTTTGCCAGGCTGGTCTCGAACTCCTGACCTCAGGTAATCCACTCAAAGTGCTGGAATTATAAGCATGAGCCACTGTGCCCAGGGGCATATGTGGCTTCTACCTGGTGGCCACCATGACACCTGCTCACGTGGTGATGAGGAAAAAGGAGAGGGAGCTGCCATATTAGATACTCTGGGCTCTTAGTCACCTGTATTTACATAGGCATATCTTTGCTGGCAGCCTGACCTTTCAGACTGCCTTCTGTTAGAGAATAAATGATTTGTGGTTGCTTTTTATTAAAGGAAAATTCCACCGAGAACTTTTACCCTTGCTAACTGCCTAAAATAATTTTTAATAACTCCTGTATTAATAGCAAAATGGTTTCTAGTTCTCATGAAGGAACTGAGTATATTAATACATCGTATCTTTAGGTGATGTTTTACCTTAATTAAAATCAATATTGAACTGTTCCCACATTGTTTTGAAGTAAGAGGGTCCCAGTAGCAATTCATTATTTCCTCATACTCTTATTGATATTTCGCTTTCTTATTACAATTGCTTTAGGACTCTATCACAGTGTAACAGGATACTACAAATGCAGTGGCTTAAAATGATGCAAATGCATTTTTGTGGATTCCTGTGTATTCCCTCAAAATTCATATGTTGATATTCTAACCCCCAGTAACTCAGAAGGTAACCTTATTTGGAAATAGGATTGTTGCAGAGTAATTCATTAAGGGATCACACTGGAGTAGATGGGTCACTAATTCAACATGATTAATACCCTTATAAATAGGAGAAATCTGGACACAGCCATGAACACAGAAGGCAGAGATCAGAGAGGTACAGCAGAAGCCAAGAAACAATGGTTGTTGGCAAACCATGAAAACTAGTGAGAGGGGCATGGAGTGAATACTCCTTCACAGCCCTCAGTTGGAACTGGCCCTACCAGCACTTGATCTCAGATTTCCAGCCTCTGGAATGGGGAAACTGCCATCCCATTTGTGGTTCTTTGTTACAGCATCCCAAGCAAACTACCACACGCAGCATATCACACCTTCCATGGCCAGAATGCAGGACTCTAGGCACAGTTTAGCAGGTCCTTTGCTCAGTCTCATGAGGCTGCAATCAAGAGGTTAGTGGAGCTACATTCTCATCTCATCTAGGGCAGAATCTGTGTTGGCAGAACTCAATTCCTCATGGTTGTATTACTGAAGGCTACCTGGAGGCCACCCACAGTTCTCTGCCATGAGGCCCCCTCTGTAATAAAGATATAAAAATCAGAAGATGTTATCTCCACAACATAGTGGTTTGCTTTCTCACAATCAGCAGGGGAATCTTTCTCCCTCTGTCTACTAAGACAGTCCAGATGACTCTAGACTGTGGTCATAATGTAGCTTGATCATGGGAGGGATAACTCTTCACCTTTGCTGTATTCTACTGGTTAGAAGCAGGTCACAGGTTCTGCTCTCACTAAAGAAAAGGGATGATATGAGGGTGTGACTCCTCAGTGTTCCATTAGTGTGTGGTCATCTCACAACCATCCACTGCACACTGCACTCAACTTGCTCCCATGAATCAGGGAGATAGTTCCCACTATAAAAAAAAATGTACTCCAATATGGAGCTTTTGCAAAAAGCTAAAAAAAAACTACCATTTGGTCCTGCAATAGCACTACTGAGTATTTATCCAAAGGAACAAGAAATCATTATTTCAAGAAGACACTTGAACTCAAATGTTATCACAGTTCTACTCAAAAGAGCAAAAACATGAGATCAACCTAAAGATCTATCAATGGATTAAAAAATGTGGTATATGTGCACATGTACCCCAGAGCCCAAAGTACAACAAAAAGAAATGTGGTATGTGTACACCACGGATGATATGGTTTGGGCTCTGTGTCCCCATCTAAACTCATCTTGAATTGTAAGTCCCACGTGTCCAGGGAGGGACCTGGTGGGAGGTGATTGGATCATGCGGGTGGTTCCCCCCATGCTGTTCTCATGATAGTGAGGGGGTTCTCACGAGATCTGATGGTTTAAAACCATGATACCTCCCCTTCACTCTCTCTCTTCTGCCACCTTCTGAAGAACGTGCTTGCTTCTCCTTTGCTTTCCACACTGATAGTGAGTTTCCTGAGGCCTCCCCATCCAAGCAGGACTGTGAGTCAGAAAACTCTATTTTATTTACAAGCTATCCAGTCTCAGAGTGAAATCATGTCTTTTGCAGCAACGTGAATGGAACTAGAGGCCATTATCCTGAGTGAAATAACTCCAAAACATAAAAGCAAATAGCACATGTTCTCATTTATGAGTGTGAGCTAACAACAGATACAGGTGGAAGACAGAGTGGGATAACATGCTGGAGACTCCAAAAGGTAGGAGAGTGGGAGGGAAGCAAGGGTTGAAAGATTTCCTATTGAGTACATGGTACAAAGAACTATACAGCTAAAAAGCATCCCTATGTCTCAGGGTTCCAAGAAAGAACATGGCAACAAACTTCTTTTAATTTTCATTTTTCTCTCTTTGCCCTTATTGGAAAAAAATGTTATTATTATGTTATGGTGTATATATATTATCTATATTACACTATATAATATATATCATAAATTTCTTATAGTTACTACTTCTCCTTCCTTTATTTTTTTTAAGCCAGCTACTAGATTTAATCATCAATACAGCTTACATCTTTATTCAGACTTTCTCAGGACATTCCTATTTATTTAACTGTCTTTTATCTAACATCTTAAGCCGTGTGTTTTGTTCATTTATTATTATTTCATTTTTAATTAAACTGCAAGTCTGTTTCTGTATTTACCTCTATTTCACATACGTTTTGATAATAAATTGTCATTAATATTTTTAGATATTCCACTTAATTTTTATTGCCTTGATCAAATATTTATTTGGTGAAATGATTAAAAATTTCTAAGTAGCTATTTTCTTTTAAACTTGATTATTTAATTTTAGATTCGTTACACTATGGTAAAAGATAATGAAGTCTGCTTTTGGGAATTTTAGTGTTCCTAGTGACCTAGCGTATAATCAATATTTGAGAATCCTTATGAATATTTGAAGATAAAGTTAATTTTAGCTTATAGGGACAAAATAAGTACATGTCTCACAAATTGATCTCCTTAATAATATTCAAATGCAATTCCATTAAGCTGTGCTGAATACTTTGCTGTTTCAAAAGTGAGACGGAAATTCGCTTCTTGTCTCAGTTAATGCTTTTATTACTTGCATTCGACTTTCTTTGTGTATTGTTATTGCCACTCCTGCTTCCATACGCCTGACTTACTTCAATGTATGCTTTTATATTTGACTGTTCTCAATATTTTGTTTGTGTATAGCCCCTGTTAATGGTATACAGTTAAAACTTGCTTTTCGGACAGATAAAGCAGTCATCAACTTACAGTATTTCTCTTAATGCATTGAAACTTCAGGCACATTTGTGTCTTAGGAGGATTTTAAGATTTCTTTTTCAATGTTTCCTTTAGACTCCACATTGTTGGTTTTCCCTAGTGACCTGCAGAGCATATATCCTGTTTACCAAGTATTTTGCATTTTATGGGAACATATTTTAAACTAAATTTCATTAATTATCAATGTCAGACTTTAGCAATATTCATAATTACAAATATAATGAGAATTTCTAAATTTTCTAATTTTTATCATTTATCATCATGCTTATGCAAAGTCAATTTTATCAGTAGAATTTTGATTTATTTGATTATGGTACCAACAAATGTGACAATTACAAAATGTGCTGGATTTGCATAGCATTTCAGACTTAAATGAAATACTGGTTGGCTGTTTGTTTGTTATTTTCTTCCCTTATTCCTTCCTGTCTCTGCTGTTAAGCACAATAATCGGCACAAAAGAGGTTTTTAATACCTATTTTTAGATTGCATTCCAGCCTGGGCAATAGAGCAAGACTCCTGTTCTCTCTCCCCCTTTCTCTTTCTCTTTCTTTCTTTCAAAAAAAAAAAAAGGAAAACTGGTTTCAACCCTTGTGTATTTCAATAACTGCGCACAATGTAAAATAAGAACGTCTCTGGACCAGTCAATCCCATCCCTGCAGAATTACATGCCGGTT
The DNA here is from genome assembly GCA_963573925.1 of Callimico goeldii. Lineage (NCBI taxonomy): Eukaryota > Metazoa > Chordata > Mammalia > Primates > Cebidae > Callimico > Callimico goeldii. The sequence goes on from CAUYOR010133454.1 coordinate 14,219, forward strand.
TTTATACAGTGTTCAACAGTTTGGTAGGTTTAGTGTCATCAATGTATGAATTAGATTCACATCTCTGACTGTCAGAAACTGGTAACACCCATAAAGTAATTCCCGCACAGCCACTGATTAGCCAGCCCAGGTGACAAGCCCGTGTCGTGGTAGTAGTGTATTGTGCCCAATTAATGACCCATCAAGATCCTGTAAAATGGAGGAGTTCCTTTGATTGTAGATAGCACAACAGAAATGGCATAATATGCTGATCAATGACAGAATATCAGAGCCCACTTCAAGATTCTGATCCTTTTAAACTCAGGCGCCCCGTCTTATATCTCTATGTACCCTCTAGTTTCTAGCACTGTAAAAAAAAATGTGCCGGAATAAGTGGATTGGTCACAAGGACTTTTAAATGTTGTTTAATTGCACCTGCAATGCCTACAGTACTGTACAAACATTCTTGATTCTATTGATTAGCTGATACTAAAAATTAGCTCAAATTGATGTGAAAATGTCAAGATTGTTGCATTTGTAATTCATTAGCATAAGATTCTAAAAAGGAAGGTCATCAGCTAAAAGACAGTTCTCATGTTTACTAAAAGGCACATATCTGATGGGAAAAAAACTAAGAGGCTCTTATCTGATGGTAAAATAAATTTCTAGTATTAAGAAACCATTTTCTTAAATTAAGCAACTTGGTGAAACCCTGCTAACGAATTACCTAATCCCAATATAGAAAGATTTTTCTTTCTTCTGTGATTTAATAGACTGTAAATTAATGCAAAATGCTGTATTTGGAAGGTAACTTATCGTTAGAACTTATGAGAGAATTATTTTCAAGGGAATGCTTTGTACTCTGTGTAAAGTCAACATCATCAATAGAGTTTGATTAATCAACTATGTCAGTGAACACTCATCCTGCTTTGTATCATTTCAGGGCTATTTAGAGTCCTTTTTCCTACTGTAATGTTTGGTCTCACCTTTATGTCAACAAGCTTTTTGTGTAGGATATTATGTACTAACAGACCCAAGCAGAGTGGGAGGGTCCTTACGGGAGATGTCCTTTTGCTATTAAAAACAGCAAAAGCTTTCTAAGACAAACCTGAGATCACTGTTGCAATTTAATTGTTTTACTAAAGCTTTATAGGAGTTGCTGAAATCTTACTTCTTTGTAATACTTCAAAGTTATTTTATAAATTAAGAATGAAACAACCACAGCATCATGAAATATGATGGTAATAAAATTAGTCTCTTATGAAAGAAATTAAACTTTCATTAGTTTACAAACATAAGCACAATTTATTTGAAAAAAAGTCATGAGCAAACCTAAATATATTTACATTTGTACATAAAATATACTGTATTTCCAATTATATGATGCTTTAAAGACAGAACTTAATGTGAAGTGTGCAGCTAGAAATTACAAGACCAGATGCTGCAATAAATCCCAGTAGAAAATATACATCTGTTGACTCTTTGTGAAATTGTTTTATTTGAAGGAAGTTTTATTTAATTGAGTGCCATAGTGTCTTAGTACATCACTTACTTTGTCTTAGGAAATATTCCACCTGCCTTAGGTGTAAGTTTTTAATTTCTGAAATAATTGAGAGTAAATCATTTTCTGTTTCATATTCAAGAGAATGCTTTCTGCTCCAAGCAAAGTCAATTTTGTCAGTAGAGTTTTGACTGATTTATTACACAAACAAAGGTATCAATAACAGTTTGCTGAAATTAGTAGATTAGTAGTAAGAACTCTGAATATTGTTTAATTGCATTAGTAATGCCTACAGTATTATTCAAAGACACTTGATCTATTGATTGGCTGATAATGAAAATTAGTTTAATTTGATGTTAAAATGTCAAGATTGTTGCATTTGCAAATTTTTAGTACAGGATTCTAAAAAAGAAGGCCACCCAGCTGAAGAAGAGTTCCTATGTTTACTACTGGTGAAAGAGATTTGGAGAAAATTATATAAAGTATAATGAAAGGGGGCCGGGCACAGTGGTTCATGCCTGTAATCCCAGCACTTTGGGAGGCCGGCACAGGTGGATCACAAGGTCAAGAGATCGAGACCATCTTGGTCAACATGGTGAAACCCTGTCTCTACTAAAAATACAAAAAATTAGCTGAGCATGGTGGCATGTGCCTGTAATCCCAGCTACTCAGGAGGCTGACGCAGGAGAATTGCCTGAACCCAGGAGGCGGAGGTTGCAGTGAGCCGAGATCACGCCATTGCACTCCAGCTTGGGTAACAAAAACAAAACTCCATCTCAATTAAAAAAAAAAAAGAAAAGAAATAAAGTATAATGAAAGGAAAACTAGCTGTGAGATGACACGGTGGGATGATGGAAAGAAATGCACTTGGCACTGGGGAGTGTGGGTTCTACTCCTAGCTCTGCTAATAATTAACTGAAGGCAATTACTTAAACCTTCCAACTTTTGCTCCCTAATCTTAAGATGAAGTGTTGGGTTTTATTGTTTTGTTTTGTTACTTAGTCAAATAATCTCTTAGGTCATTACTAGCTTCAAAAGTCTGTAACTGGATGGGTGTGGTGGCTCACGCCTCTAATCCCAGCACTTTGGGAGGCTGAGGCAGGCAGATCACCTGAGATCAAGAGTTTAAGACCTGACTGGCCAACATTATGAAACCCTGTCTTTACTAAAAATACAAAAATTAGCTGTGCATGGTGGCAGGTGCCTGTAATCCCAGCTACTCAGGAGGCTGAGGCAGGAGAATCACTTGAACCAGGGAGGTGAAGGTTGTAGTGAGCCCAGATTGTGCCATTGCACTCCAGCCTGGGTGACAGTAGTGAAACTCCACCTCAGAAAAAAAGAAAAAGAAAATATGTAACTAAGATAGCTAAGGAAGGAAAAGAACCTAGGAATTTAATGTGAAGTGTTCTATAAAGTATGTTAAGTGATATAAAATATTAAATCTCAAAGAAAATTTGAGAATTTTTGCTTTATCTTTTATGCTGGCAAAATAAGATTCTTGTTTTCCTCGTTATATTCATTGATCAATCTTGGTTACTATGACCTTTTGATAACTACAAATTTAGCATTTGTCTCATGAGGTTTCCCTTTTCCCTTTTCCTTAAAAGAAAATCAAATCAAACAACATTTTGAACACTCACTGCTTATGACTTCACCAGTTATGGCTCTATCAGAGCTCCCTTGATTACTCATGTTTTCTGAATATCTTCAGTGGGCACTTCCTGTGTCCCAGCTCTTACCTGCAGCATGGATTTACTCTGCTTCTGCTGGCTAAAAGAACAATGACTGTAATAAAGCAGCTGATTCATCCCACAATTATCCCCCAAACCACCCTACTGTTTATATATGCTCTGAGTCAACTTGTAAGTTGTTTAGACATAATTTGCACACTGTCAATGGAATAGCATTTTCTCACGTACCCAGAAAAATAAAAACCCCTCCTCAAGGACAACAAGCGACCTAAACTTTGGCCAGAATATCCCATTATTTGAATCAGAATATTGTATCGCTATCCTTACCAGTAGTAATTCTTCCAGAGTGCTGTACTAACGGAGCAAGTTATAAGTATTAATGGACTAAGGATAAATTTAAGCGGGTTTTCTCCTACTTATCTTGTACCAAAGACCCCCATCCACCTGATGCAAGGTTATACATAGAATCAGCATCGAACTCTTGGTTAGCCTCTGCCATTTTCCGCATTCTCTGGTACTAGTGATAGCAGTGCCTGTGCAAATGGCAGTAGTCCCGGAATGACTTCCAGTAAAATCATGGGTGGCCCAAAGATAAGTTATTATACAGGGAACATCAAGAAGTGGTCCCCGAAGAAGGGCATCTGAGCAGACGGTATCTGATGTGGCTTCTTCAAATGCATTTGCACATATTTTTTCACATATATTTAGATGCAACTTGCTCATATTGACAAAATTGAAGCCAGTATACACACGCAATAGAGAGTACAAATCTATGTGTCAAAATAACATGGGCAGAGAAATTAACTCACAAGGCAAAAGCAAGAAGTTGGCAACATCAGAGTGGAACAAATAGGATACCTAGAGAAGGAAGGATCCCTGACATTTTTTTTTTGGAGATTTACCACCCGATTTTATTTTTTTCCTAATGGAGGGCTTGTAGGTTTATTTTTGAGTAGGAAAGAAATATATCAGATCGGACAATTCTGTCAATATCCACAACATACCTTTAAAGCTATGCTTACTTCTGGGCATCACACTTCTGTAAAGACCTTGATAAATTACAATGTTACCAAAGAAAAACTGATAAGCAAAATCAGAAGAAGGAAGCAACTCTAAGTCATGCAATATGAAGAAACTAGGGAGTTTGGAAATGAAGGGTGTCTGCTTAGTGCAAAAGAAAAGATTCATTATAGAAAAGATTAGCCATCTTCAAAGGATAAACGTGATGTCATACCAAAGGAGGAGTATAATTATCCCATGTTAAAATGACCAAATAGAAACCTGTCATGGTCAGTTTTATCTAAGTATAAGATTAACAACGAAACCTAATGACTTGTCTTTAAATGAAATAGATTCTCAGGCGATGTGGGCTTAGAACCTGTGGGATTTTATCTTCTCTCTTCCCAGGCTAAAGGACAGGAGGGGGACAGATGAAACAGTACACAGGTAGTACCAGTTTTGTTTTTTACTTACAGTAAACCTTAGTTTCCTTCCAAAAGCTTTTTCATTTTCAAAGAAATCAGTGTTTTAGAACTGAATTCCAGGTCACCCCTTAGCTTCAGGTCAAAACTGCTTTTCTCAGACCTGTGTCAGTACGCTCCTAGCCCCCATAATAGTGTGTAAAAAGTGATTAAACAGGATCTTCTGTAACCTTCAATAACCAGATATGCTGGTTGCTGTGTCAGACAGGAAAGTTCGCATGCCTGTGCAAGAGCTCAGGCCTTGATCAGAATGCAGCTCAAACAAAGACAAGAGGAAAGGTTTCCCCTGGCCCCCTGGGGGAGATCCTCATCACAGGATGCTCATTGCAGCACTGGACACTGAGCTCATAGGGATTCGGGAGCACGGTGCCCTGAAGATGAGCGCCCCGAAGATAGGCCTTCGCCTCCCCTGCAACCCCAGGAGACAGGCCTCTTCTGGGCAAGTGGCACAAGAACATAGAGGCTACAGTGTGCTTAAGAGGACAGGGGAGCCCTGGGGAAGAATGCCACACAGAATTCTTCTGAGGGCTGCAGCTCCAGAGAGGCCAGGCTCAACCCTGCCCCAACTGAGGACTGAGCAGCTCACCTCTGGAAGGACTTCACATTCAGATTTCTGGGGTTTCTCTGACAGCTTCTGCCCTCAGAGCGTGCAGGATGTCTCCACTTCTCAGAAGGTCAAGAATGAACTGAGTATGTGGGTTGTCTTCCTGCTCTAGCCTGGGGGAGGCTGATGTCATAGCCCAGCCCAGTGAGCCTGTCTCTTTCTGCCAGATTTCTGCCATGGAGGTAACCTTGACAACTTGAGCCAAGAGAAAAAAGGCACTGTCCATTCAAGGGTCCTGAACAGTCAGAGAGAGGAGCAACTTTCTCAGCGAAAACATGACCCAAGGGATGGAGAAGACAAAAGAACATCTGTTTAAAATATTAACAATGACAAATAATAATAGTACAAGCAGGGCATTACTTCATTGTTGTTGTTGTTGTTGTTTTGAGATGGAGTCTCATTCTGCCACCCAGGCTGGAGTGCAGTGGCACGATCTCAGGTCACTGCAACCTCCACCTCCCAGGTTCAAGTGATTCTCCTGCCTCAGCCTCCTGAGCAGCTGGGATTACAGGCACGCACCTTCACATCCAGAAAATTTTTGCATTTTTAGTAGAGATGGGTTTTGCCATGTTGGTCAGGCTGGTCTTGAATTCCTCACCTCATGATCTGCCCGCCTCGGTCTCCCAAAGTGTCGGGATTACAGGCATGAGCCACCACACCCAATCAAGGGCATTTCTGATGAGCTTAAACAGATGATGTTGGAACTAAGAAGTTAAATAGATAAATTTATAAGGAGGTTGATCTCTGTCAAGACTCATTAGTGAATTTGATATAAGTGGTCATATGCAAAAAATATATCAGTGCATTTAGCAAAAATATAAAAGAGGTAGTAATATGAAGGAAAAGAAAAGAAACTTGGAGGTCAGACTTTGGAGACTCAAATAAAGAATGTTCCAGAAGGAAAAAATAGTATTTGGAGGATATATACAGATATACAGTAATTAAAGAAACATATGTTATAAATTTCCCTTTGATGAAGAAAAATGCAAATCTGTGAATTGAAATTGCTCCCTAAGTTTGAGAGGATTGATGAGGAAAGTTACATCTAAGCATATTCTGCTCTAATTGTGAAATTCTGACAAAAGAACAAAAGATCTTGATAAATTATAATGTTCCAGTAAGAACATTATAATGTTCTATAAGAACAGAATCTCATTAAAAAAGAATTAAAGACACCTATTTAAGCAGGAAAAAAATCTAGACTGGCACCTGTGGCATCCAACCTTCCAATTGCAACAACAGAAGACAGAAATCAGGGAAGGAACACTGCAAAGAGTGGGAAAGGCCTAAGTCCAGGAACCCTGTGAATGTAAGATGCTCTTCACTGTTCAGAGGGAAAAAGATACTTCAGTATAAAATATCATTTGCAGAATACTTTACACAAGTACCCAATTTGAAAGCATTACTTGATAGGCTACTTTAGGAAAAGAGAAAAAAAGAGTGATGAGTAGTAAAGGCAGGAATTTTCCACCTGTATATACATAACAGCTATACATGTGCATGCTTATTCATGTGTAACCTGGATATGTATACACCTATACCTGCATGTACACATCCATTCATGTATACCCTTATGTGTGCACATATAAACATATCCATATATATATACAAATATACATGTACATACCCATATGTAAGCATACCTATGCATGCATATGCCCACACATGCATACACCCATACATGTGCATATTTATACATGTACACACTTCTACATATACACACACTCATATATGCCTATACATGCAAATATCTATTCATGCACATGACTATACATGTACACACCCATACAAGTGCATAGCTAAACACGTGTATACTATACAGGCACACAGCTGTACATTCCTATAGAATACATACCTCTACATGTATATGCTTATGCATATATGTACACAACTACATATGCACACACACATGTGTACACATGTATGCATGCACATACCTATCCATGTACACACTTATATACACACATACATATACGTGTTAAATTATGTTTAGCCCAAAGCTACCTCCTCACATATTTTAAGGTCAGCCTAAAGGTTTTTCCAGTCATAGAGAACTGTAACCTAACTGGACGTGTAAACAGCTTGTAGCCTACACTTGTGTTAATCATTAAGTTTTGGCCAGTTGAAGGCAGCAAACAGTTCAAACTGTATTCAATAATGCAAATGCTGAGCTGGAACCAATCTGGCTGTTTCTGTTTTCCACACGTCAGTTCTCCTTTTATGTCCATGAATCTTCCACCACGTGGCTGTGCTGGAGTCTCTGAGCCTACTCTGGCTCAGGAGTCTTCCTAATTCACAAATCGTTCTTTGCTCAATTAAACTTTGTTCAGTTTAATTTATATAAGGTTTTTCTTTTAATAGATGGTGTTAGAAGTGGGACCTGAAGTAGAGCTTCCCCCAGTGCCCAGGAGCAACAAGTGACCAAGCAGGGTCCCTGCTACGCCCACTGTGCCCACTGCTCTCTCACAGCAACTGAGGATCATGATAAATTCTCTCCCAGATTCCAAAGCTCCACTGATTTGTTTTTAGCTCTCTGAGTTTGTTTGAGCAAATTTTTTATGTGAACTGGGTTCAGAAGTTACAACAGAAACTGGACCCGGGTCAGAATCACATTGGATCTGATAATTAAGTGGCTTGGATCTAGTTAGAGGCCTCTTATATCTGATCCCGTCAGACAGAATGGATAATAAATGGCAATATTGTAGGAGGTGTAAACTTCAGCTTTTGGAAATTCACAAGAAACGTTGTGTTCTACCTCCTCCCTGCACTTTTCTTTTCTTGTGTGCTTAGGTAGGAAAAAAAATCATTGACTAAGTTGATCAAGGAGATCTGATAGCCAAAGCCAAGTGTAAGGTAAAAAGGAGAGCCTTAGTTTCTAAAGAACTAAGTAATCCACCTTCTAGCTATGCCTACGTTTGCATGTACAATATCAGACTGTGGAAGCAGCAAACACTTATAGAAGTGGTAAAATCTTACTAAAGGTAATTTAAAACTAGAATGGGATTGTTCCAAATGAGTAAGACCACACTTTAAGCAGTGCATTTGAAAATGAGAATTCCTGGCCAGGTGTGATGGCTCACACCTATAATCTCAGCACTTTGGGAGGCTGAGGGAGGCAGATCACTTATGATCAGGAGTTCAAGACCAGCTTGGCCAACATGATGAAACTCCATCTCTACTAAAAAAATAAAATTAGGCAGGTGTGGCAGTGAGCATCTGTAGTCTCAGCTACTTGGGAGGCTGAGGTTGGAGAATCACTTGAAACCCCAGAAGGTAGAGGATACAGTGAGCCAAGATCTTGGCACTACACTCCAGCCTGGGCAGCAGAGCGAGATTCCATCTCAAAAAGAAAAAAAGAAAAGAAAATGAGAATTCTCGAATTAGTCTCATCTAGGGATTCCTACTGATAGGCAGAAGCATCTAAAAAGATTTTAATATTTTACTGTTTTTAAGACATTTTATAAATGGCAAAAAACTTAAGTGACTAAGTGATAAGAAAAAAGAATCTGTTAATCTTTTGGTTTAGTTATTATTCTGTCCCAAAGGCAAAAAGAAAGCTATCCTAAAGTGTTTAAAAAAAATAGGACCTCAGGTAAAGTAGACTTGCTTCCTTCTCACAGTAATCCATGGCATAGGTAATGCTTTCTTTGTCCTATTCCTTAAAGGGCTCTATGCTGAACTCAATAATTTTAGCCAAGTTAAAAAGAACACCCATGGAACTAAAATATGCCTTTCTGGAATTTAACTGGCTATCTTTAAACACTTTAGTAAAAGAAATCTACATTTATTAAGAAAATCTCCATTTTTAAAGATATATGCCTGTTTATGTTAGAAACTCTTGCCATTGTTTTCAGTACACATGACAAGTCAAACCTTTGTTTAAAGTGCTTTTTGGATTATCTTGTCTTAACTGAACTTTTACCTACACAATTTTTTCCTTGGTTTGAGCAGATGATACAATATTTAGGTCTAAGGTCTTAGCTCTGTGCTTTTGAAATACAGATTTTCTTGTTTGGCCTGGGAGTTAGCACTTCAGAAGTACAGATTTAGAGTTGCCTGGCTGGCAGTTGCTTAGAGCAATGAAGCATGTGATTGAAAGAGGGATAGTCTGAAGAGAGATGGAAAAAACTATTTATAAGCTAGCTTTATGAAAGCTAGATCTGCTTCTGTCTATGTTCGTATGTCTACTATATATGGTGACTCTGTGATAAAATTTGGTAAATAAAGCTAGTTTTTAACTGTTTGCAAATGTGATGTTTTCAAAATTACCAGTTAAATATAAGTAGATATTTGTTTGACTTGACTGTGAGCTTATGGTTTTGTTTTTGAGAGTCTTGATTAGAGGATCTGGGCAGATGGCCATGGTGAGGCCTGGGGATAAGTTCTCAGTGCCTAGAACAGCAGCTACAAGCCAGAATCAAGCCCAATATGGCTCTTTCTTCCCTGACCTGGCTTTGCCTCTTGGCTATTTTGGGAAGGGTTGTATCCTCCAGGCAACCTCATCACAGCTGTCTTCTGTCCTGACTTCTACATCTGGCATGGAAATTCAGGACTCAGACAGCCTTGCCCTTCTTAGTCCTCCTGGGTGCCACGTGGCTAAATGGCACATGGGGGAAGACATTAGGGAAGGCGCCTGGGGGAAAACATTAGGGAAGGTGCCTGGGGGAAAACATTAGGGAAGGCACTTGTTATAAAAATTCTGAAAAGAATTTTGAAAAGAAATTTAAAATCTTAAAGTCATGTTTTAGTAAATTAAATAAAAGATGATCATAAAAGTTCTGAGTTATTTGTAAACAAGTAAAATACGGAAACATTAATTATTAATCCTAAACTTAAGTTAATATACTTTAATATCTTTTTATATGGTAAAGAAAAGCTAAACCTATTTAGATCTTTTAATAAAAAATAAATTGAAGAACACTTTCTAAAAAAATATTAAATGGTTTTTATCTACAAATACTAATATAAAACAGTTCAAAATTACTTTCTAGGGTTTTCATCAGAAATTAAGATTCCTAAGAGTTAAAACTGTCATTAATATATGTGATTAAAACTACTAGATAAATAATTCTGTATACAGAGTGTAAAACCAAAAGCAAGTTATGCTTTCAATGAGGAAAGTTATAAAGACATATAAATGTATTTGTTAAAATAATTGTCTAGTTTGAAATTACTAGACGCTAGACAATTTCCTCCTTCATACTGAGGAGAAAAAGTGATAAAACTAGGTGAATGTAGTTAGGGGAAAATGTAAAACACAAAAGCCTTATGGAAATTTTGTGTGATCAAAAGATGATAGATTTGATATATTTATTTATAAGGTTTTATTAAAATTATCTTTAGTATTGATAGTATGCTAACACGAAAGTAGAATTTGTCGTCTTCTTTTGAACCACAATTTCGTGAAGTTTCAATAAGTGACAATAAAATATTCTTGTTCACTTTTTGAGTAAATTTTAAAAAAAATAGAGTAGGGGAAACATTCTGTCTTATGCTGTCTCTCCCAGGTCTTCTGATTGTTTGGAAAACAGTCTCATCTCTATCAATGAATAAAGGTTTTTACTTTTTAAAATCTCTTAATTACCACTTTGGCAAAATAAGTGACTATTACTTTACCATGAGATCCTATTTTGGTCAAGTGTTTTAAACCTGGGACATATTTGACAGGTTACTCAAAATCAGATTTTACAATTAAGCCTTTTTCTATCCCTTAACTTTGAGATGCTGTAGTGGGCACCTACAACATCCAAAGGAGAGATAAACAGGCTTATTTGATGTGTTAAATTACATGGTAAACATTGTATAATAAGAAGTAATGTCTGACTTTCTTCAAGTTCTACTTTAATGAATATGTAATTAATAAGTGTTCCAAAATTTTATGGGATTTCTAAAATTCTAATGTGTCTGGAAATATGCTATCAGTCATAATTATGGTTATTAGGTTAAGTTTATTGTAGGCCACAGAAATAACCAAAGTTCCTTGTCAATTGCCTTTAATTAGGACAATTTACAGTGATTTCCACAGCTAACTGCTGAATTCTGATGCAATTTCTGAAAACTGCACAGGCAGGTAAAATCATAGACTAATGTGTCTTTAGGGAGGAATGGAAAGGACCCAACAAGAACTCTTGAACACAGGTTTCTGATATATTTGGTTTCATATCACTTGAACAGAGTGAGAATTCTTGGAACTGTAGTGAAGAGGCTGACTGGTTTATATAACTGCTAACCAAAGTGGGACAAACATTAGCTGAATACCAAGAAAATATTTTGCCAGATTTTCATGTTGAATCAGCTAGTACTAAAGTTGTTTAGATATGCAATTGGAATAAACTCCATGGTCCAAGGCAAATTACCTGTGATAATCCATTAGCTATCAGTGTGAGGCACCTAAATTAAAGAAACAAAACATGTATTAAAAGAGGCCGTGAATGTAACTTTAAGTGTTGACCATGGAGAAGCTGGACACCTGTCTCATCCTTCCTGAGTCCTCAAAGCTGTCATTATTAAAAGGGCTGCACTCCGTGGCTCAGCATGAAAGAGATAAACTGACGTAAATTAAATATATTTATAAACATATAAATATATGTTTATGTTTTTCATATATAAATATATATTATATGTAATTTATAAAGTATATATTATATATGACATAAATTACACATTTAGAAATATTACATGATTTATAAATTATAAATTTAGACATATTACATATTCATAAATTATAAATTTGGAAATATTACATATGATTTATAAACTACAAATTTAGAAATATTACATATAATTTATAAATCATAAATTATAATTATATGATTTATAAATTATAAATTTATAAATATCACACATTTATAAATTATAAGTTTATATATTTATATTACATAAAACAAATGACTTACATGTAATATAAATTATAATATAATCAATTATATATAAGTATTATTTAACCATAAATTATATATAATTTATTATATGCAAATATATGTCTTATACCTAAATAATATATGTACTACATATAAGCAAAAATTATATATAATGTATAATATGTAAATATAGGTCTTATATAATACATAAGCAAATATATATAATATATAATTTATATACATTATAAATTTATAATGCATAAATTATAATTAATATATAATTTCTTTATATATGTATATGTGGTAACTCTTCTAAATTGCTTAAATAGTTTGTGAATAATGTTTCATTTCTCAAACCCACATCTTGGGAAGACAGTCAAAACTTCAGGTACACTTCTGCTACCTGATAGGACATTTAAACATTCAAAAAGGAATTTCATTTAATTATCATTTTCACTGAAATATGAATTGTTTAGTTCAAACATATTGTAGATTAATGACAATCAGATCCAATTCCACTGTAAAACATAAGTTGACACCTTCATTATGTCATTGGAAGGCCTATCCCACTAATAATATAATCTCATGTATCTTCCACTAATAAACTCTGACATAACTAAATGCTGCAAAGCCTTAATGCACTATGTCACTGTATTTTCAAAAAGTGAAGAAAGCTTTACATGGTGATCTGAATTACGACAATCAACCCCTTCATGGTCTAGAACCTGAAGACTGAATCTTTTAAGAACATCAGAGAGTCTACCTTTGCCATCACATTGCAGCAAAACTTTGTGACTTTGAACCTTGGGCTCATGATCTCACAACTCAGAAGGTCCCCTCCACACTCTAACAACTGCATTCCCACTGGAAAGCTTAAGGTAAAGCTAACCAAGAAAATTTCTCCCCAGAAGCAGATGACACCATTGATGCAGGTGGCTTTTTCACCAGACCATGAGTCAAGGCTTCTCTGCTATCATAAAACTCTTATCTTTCCATTTTTTTCCTTGCTTATACTTCTATGAACAATGAAAGTGAAAAAGGAAACTTGTGTGAACTCATACTTTTATTTGTGAAAGATATTGCAGCTAGCCTTATATATGGACAACTTTATCCTTTGATAGATGGAAGATGAAGGGCCAGTGTGAGAAATGTTCATGGTACATTTTTTGCCTCACAATCAGACAGAAGCAGAACATTGGTCCACTCCTCTTAACTTACGTGATAGGTTAAAGAGAACATTGCTTCTATAGGTTATGGAGAAAATTACTAGGAAGCCTTCACTTTTCCAGATGGGCAACTTTTGTTAGGTTTCTTGTCCCATGGTTTGGAGTAAATGAAACAATAATTAGAAATGTATCCCTTATGATAGGCTCTTGTAGCTGGTAATACTGTAAATGCTACAGTTATAGAACAGACTTTACTTTTTCTTTTTTTTTTCATTTTATTTTATTTTATTTTTGAGATGAAGTCTCTCTCTCTAGCCCAGGCTGGAGTGCAATGGCATAATCTCAGCTCACCAAAACCTCTGCCTCCCAGGTTTAAGCGATTCTCCTGCCTCAGCATCCTGAGTAGCTGGGATTACAGGTGCCCACCATGACATCCAGCTAATTTTTGTATTTTTAGTAGAGGCGGGGTTTTACCGTGTTGCTCAGCCTGGCCTCAAACTCCTGGCCTCAAATGATCTGCCTGCCTTGGCCTCCCAAAGTGCTGGGATTACAGGTATGTATAATAGACTTTAAATGCTCCTGTGAAAGTTGTGCTAAATAATAAAATTGCTCTAGATCACTTACTGGATAAACACGGAAGTGCCTGTGCACTTGCTGGCACTTCTTGTTACACATGGAGAAATATATCACATCAGGTATTATAGAGATTCAGTTGTAAGGAATTAATAAACCAGCTGCTTGGCTAAAGTGAGCAGATTCTTTACCTAGCTCACTATTTGATCTATTTGATTTTATTTGGTTAGTTTGGTTTATGGGACCCCGGGTAAGGAGCGTACTCCAAGCTCTTGGTATTATCCTCCTGATAATCAAAACAGCAGTCTCCCTGCTGCATCGTTTTCTCTCAAAAATTTTAAACGTTTGCATGAATCCATCTGTAGATTGTCAAATGGCTTTTCTCCAACTGAAATGATAAAAACTCAAAGAAACATGTGACCATGAGGACATCGTAGCCTATGAATCATATGCTGAGACAGAAAACCCAAAATGATGGTAACTGAGAGTGGTGATAGGCCCTAAGTATTGGTCACACTCTCACCTAAGTGAGAACCTTACCAAAAAGGGAGAGGAGTTTTTTAAACAAAATTATGGGAAGCCAGTGTTCTGGACTGAGCTCCTGCACTAGGCTCCAACAAACCAGACAAAACCAAAACGGAGGCACTTGTGCTAGATGCAACATAACCAAACTGAAACTTTAAGGAAGGAGACAGATCCTTAAACAGACCGTTTCTCCCCCCGTAAATGGTAGATTACAACAAAAGAAGGTTGCCCCTACTCTAACCCTCACACAAAATTACCTGACATTTATCATGACGACAGAGTGACATTAATTCCTAAAGTTTTGGTCTATCTCCCAAAATTGAGAGGATGACCAAAAGAAAGAAATTCCTAAATTACATTCAGCCCAAAGCTGCCTCCTTACAAATTTTAAGTTTGGTCTGAAGATTTCTGGGCATAGTGAACTGTAACCTGACTGGAAGTGCAAACGGACTGTAACCAACTTTTGTGCCACTCACTGAGCCTCATAACCAGTTGGCCAATCAAAGGCAGCCAACTGGTCAAATCAGGTTCCAATAAGGTAAATGCTGAGCTATGACCAGTTTGGCTGTTCCTGAACCTCATTTCCGTTGTCCGTACATCACTTCTGTTTTTCTGTCCATAAATCTTCCACCACGTGGGTGTGCCGGAGTCTCTCTTAGCCTACTCTGGCTCAGGAGGCTGCCCGATTTGCAGATCACTCTTTGTCAATTAAACTCTGTAAAATTTAATTTGTCTAAGGTTTTTCTTTTAACAATGTACATACCTGTATGTGTACACACCTACACATGTATACAGACACAGATGATACATTTTATGTATTTATGTATATGTTCATATTCAAATAATGAGAAAAATTAATAAGGCTAGCCTGAAGAGGGAAGCTCTAAATAACAGTAAATGAGTAACTAAATTAAAGAACGTCGCCATGTTAATGAAACCCTCTGTATACTAGCACCTGACGGTGGCAGTGCACAGGGAGAAGAAGCAGCAGCACAGGTGAAATGCAGCAGCTATTTTGTTACAGAGAAGACCAATGGAGTGAAAGAAATCTACTTACGTATACAGAAATTTACATAAAAGGAAGCAAGTATGCTGCTGCTGGGTAAATGATGAAACCATTTCAATTCAGTGGCAAGCCTGAGAGATACATACTCATCACTGTTAACACATAGCATTTGCAGAGAGCTCAGATTGATTAAAGGACAAAAACTGTGAACACACATGCACAGAGCCAATCCCCAGCCAACAACCATGGAAACAGTGGTTTAAACATACTAACAGAGAAATGCAAATTAAAATTAATGTGATAATTAAGTTTTTAACTCATTCAACTATGAAAAAAACAAGGACTATATCACCAATTGCTGCTGGGGAAGTAAAGTGGGTATTAATATATTGTTTGTAGAATTGCCAAGTGTATCTTTTAGAAATAAATCTGACAACATTTTTTTCATTAAAAAACTTATATCCTGTACCTCAGCAACTTTGCTTTTGGAATTCTATAAGAACCTAGCCTGTGGAAATATGATCCCTGATATGCAAAGTATGGTTGCATAAATTTTGTTATATACAATTCTATCCATTAAGCACTAAGCAATATTTTAAAGGAATTGCTTACATAACAGATACATAGAATGACTTCAGGAAATTTATACAAGGTATGAAAAAAAACATGAAAGACAATGAAATTAGTTAAAAGAAAAAAAGAAAAACAAAAATACCATGCTGTTTTAGAATACTCTCTAGTTTCTGGCTGGGCATGGTGGCTCACGCCTATAATCCCAGCAATTTGGGAGCCTGAGACGGGCAGATTATTTGAGGTCAGGAGTTTGAGACCAGCTTGGCCAACATGGTGAAATCTCACCTCTACTAAAAATATGAAAAATACAAAAAATTAGTTGGGTGTGGTGGCAGGCACCTGTAATCCCAGCTACTCAGGAAGCAGAGGCAGGAGGATTGCTTGAACTGGGAGGTGGAGGTTGCTGAGACCATGCCACTGCACTCCAGCTTGGGCAACAGAGAGTTGCCCAATTATGTCTCAAAAAAAAATCTCTAGTTTCCGTGAAGAGAAATTGAAATTCATCAGCGAAAAAGAGTGGATAACAAAATTCTTCATTGAACACAATGAATGACACAAAAAATGAAAACCAAGTCTTTAACACCCCAAGTTTCTCCAGTTTGATCACCCACAAGACCTACAGCCTTACAGCTGAGTGACACAAATCCCAGCTTCATTATTTAGATCTCACGCTTCCTACCTACAAACAATAACAAGACATAACAATGCAAATCTTGACTGCATTTATATCAACGCTGTTTAAACAGATTGGGGTCCATTTCGATGTGTTTATGAGTTTAGGAGAAGAGTTTTTCCAGGATTTTAAAAATTTGTAGTGAAATTTTGAAGATGCGGACATCAGTATTAACCTGTAGGCTATTATTCATGGGAAACAAAACTGAAAAAAAAAAATAGCCCTGTTGAAAATAAAATTATTTTATAAAAGTAACATAGAGAGCTGAGGATCAATTTAATCATACATTTCATTCTAACAAAATGAATGATTAGGACTGCTTGGAGTGGCCATTTACATCCTATACGGAGATCTATATTTTTCTCTAGGATAATGTCAGTTAAAATAATTGAATTGGCTGGGTGCTGTGGCTCACGTTTGTAATCCCAGCACTTTGGGGGTTCGAGGCAGGTGCATCACTTGAGGTCAGGAGTTTGAGGCCAGCCTGGCCAATGTAGTGAAATCCTGTCTCTATTAAAAATACAAAAATTAGCCGGGTGTGTGGGGCAGGCCTATAATCCCAGCTACTCAGGGGGCTGAGGCAGGAGATCACCTGAACCCGGGAGGCAGAGGTTGCAGTGAGCCGAGATCGTGCCACTACACTCTAGGCTGGGCAACAGAGCAAGGTTCCATTAAAAAAAAAAATAAAAAGAAAGAAAAATAAATAAATAAATAATTTTAACACAATCGTTTGTTTTAATCTGAGAGTGAGATCAGCAAAGGAGAGGGGAGAAATCTATTAATACAACATGAATGAACACACGACAAAGACAAGTAGACGGAGGAGTGTCAAAGTCTCCAGGTCTTTTTTTTTTTTTGAGACAGAGTTTCTCCCTTGTTACCCAGGCTGGAGTGCAATGGTGCGATCTCGGCTCACCACAACCTCCGCCTCCTGGGTTCAGGCAATTCTCCTGCCTCAGCCTCCTGAGTAGCCGGGATTACAGGCACGTGCCACCGTGCCCAGCTAATTTTTTTTGTATTTTTAGTAGAGACGGGGTTTCAACATGTTGACCAGGATGGTCTTGATATCTTGACCTTGTGATCCACCCACCTCAGCCTCCCAAAGTGCTGGGATTACAGGCTTGAGCCACCGCGCCCAGCCCTAGTGTGGATATTTTAACAATATTAAGTCTTCTGATCTATGAACACATGAAGTCTTTCCATTTACTTGTATCTCCTTTAATTCCTTTCATCAATGTTTTACAGTTTTCGGTGTATAATGATTTTACTTCCTTAGTTTTTTCCTAAGTATTTTGTTCTCTTTAATATTTTTGTAAATGAGTTGTTTTCTTAGCTTCTTTTTAGAAAAACTCACTTTTCTAAGATGCAACTGATTTTTGTTTGCTGATTTTTGTATCCTGCAACTTCATTAAATTTAGTGTGTGTGTGTGTGTGTGTGTGTGTGTGTGTCTAGAATAATTCTGGCACATAGGTTATTGTCAGTTTTCAGGCCAGATATACATTGCTTTTGACAGGTCTCTAAATGACCCACTGGCATGAGAGAATTCCATTCCCAGCTCCTTCTAAATGTCTGTCTGCAAACTTCTCTTTGTGTTAACATCTTCCTTTCTTTGAAATAAAAACATCCATCATCAAGAGTCCTGGCAAAAAGCTTGCTGTCAGCTTTCAGGACTGGATATTTGTAGGTTTCAATGGGTCTCTAAAAGGACCACTGTGGAGAGATAATTCTCTCCTAGCTCTTTCTAAATCCCAGCCTGAAAATGTCTCTTAGCTCCCTTTGGATTCCCTTGCCCTGCACCCTAGTCTATAAACTGCCTCGAGTCAGGAAGCTGAGAAATTCGTAGGGCTCATCTAGTTTGTTCCTCATCTTTCAGGGGATCATGGTCCTATACTGCCTGTTGTCCAGTGTCTTCTAATTCTGTGATACAGGAGGGCAATTGCCAAAGCAGTTGATCCTAATCTAGCTCTCTTATTTGTATGCTAATTCTCATTATAGCCCACTAAAATAGAAGCTTACAGTCATGGCAGAAAGCGAAGGGGAGCCAGTGTGTCATATGGCAAGAGAAGAAGCAAGAGAGATGCCAGGCTCTTTTAAACAACTACCTCTCACATGAACCGACAGAGTGAGGACTCACTTATTACCATGGGGTGGGCACCAAGTTATTCTTGAGGAATCCACTCCCCTGACCCAAACACCTCCCATCAGTCCCTGTCCAACATTGGGGATCGCATTTCAACATGAGGTTTGGAAGGGACAAATATCCAAACCGTATCACCTAGCAAATGGTAGAGCTGAGATTTGAATGCAGGAAGTCTGGCGCATGCTTTTAAGCACTCTACTGTATGGACTCTCACGGAAGTATTAGAAATACAACAAAAATCTCTAAAGCATACTAAGATATTTAAGATATTTAGGAGTAAGATATAGCCATGGTCTCAAATTTAAGTAAGAGGATGAGTGCAAAGCTCTGGACTGTAGACAGGAGTTATTTTCATGCCTACAGAATGGTTTGGGCTTTGACTCAATCAATGCGGATTAGGTGCAGGGCGAGGGGTAGGTGTTCCATAAATACTAAGAGACATCATTGCTAGGGGAGGCAGGAGGGTGAAACATGCTTCCAATACATAGAAGAATGCCCCTTGAACTAACCTTGACAACATCAGTATTCCAAAGAGTGATGTGTGCAATTTGCCCAGCAAGGCTGAGAGTCAGCAGTTTGCAGGACAGACCTGATTGTCTAGAGAGCAAATCAGAGAGGATGCTTTGCAATTAGAGAAGCTGTTATGAAGGCATGAAAGTCAGGGTTCTACAGGAAAAGAAATAACTGCTGATTACGTAGAATGGCTACTGTCTCACAACTAAAAGTAACAGACCTCATGCCTGACTTAATTCTTCACATTGAGAAAACTGTCTCTATTAATCTCCTCTTAGAATTATTCCCTCTGGCAGTGAATGGGGTCGTCACAGTTCATTGATTCTATGCACTTGCCTCAAAAACATCAGTCTTAGATGCTCCAGAAATGTCAAGAGTTCAGGGGGTAAATGCTATTTTACAATGTAAATGTTTATCACTATCCTTTTGAAAGTAATAACTAAGGAGGCTCCATAAAGGGTGACTTATCCTTTCATGGCTATTGTGTTTTTTTTTTTAAATTCAACTTCTTACAGGCTGTTTCTCAGCTCTATTAACCCTGTACTGGGCATTTATTTGCTCAGTTGAAAATCTCTCAGCCTTCTGTATATATTTACACAATAGGCTTTGTATGTAACACCTTGTCGTTTATCCGATACCTCGGAGGCAGACTGCTCTACTGCAAAAGATGCGTCCCTGTAAACCTCCAGTTTTTGTGTTTGTTTGTTTGTTTTCTATGTAAATGCCTCTCTTAGCCAATCTGTCTTCCTTTTGTGTGATGATGTTTGGGGCTTCTTTCTATCCTTGGGTTGAAAAATGTACTTTCCATCCATACCAGTTATTAACTTACTGTCTTTCAGCTCCAGGCCCACATCCTTCATCCTGCTTTTGTAATACTGCAGCTGAACTCTACAGGCCATACTTCTCCTTTGCCAGCTGGCTCCATGTTAGGCTTTGAGGAGGGTGCAGAGGACAATGCACAACTGGAAGAGAGAGGACTTTTCCTTCTTCATCCAGTGCAGGCAGATCAGCATGCAGTTTCCCGGTCAGGTTTTACAGCCGTGGCAGGCTGCCTGTTGCAGTTTAATAGCAGGTGCCCTTCAGCAAGTTTCCTTGGCACCAGGACTACAGGCAGCATGTTTCTCTAACAACCAGGAACTCTCCTCAGAGGTCTGAATCCAGCCTTGCAGGGACTTTTTCCGTGAGTTTCTAAGTTCCTTCCTTGTTCATTTTTCCCTTAGGAGGAGTAGTCACTTTCTGCAGTTAACTGCCTCGCTGCCCCTTAGTTTTTCTTCCCCTTTGCATAGTCAACAGAACTTTATGTTGTCAACAATTCTTTTTTTTCTTTTTCCCTGAGATGGAGTCTAGCTCTCTTGCCCAGGCTGGAGTGCAGTGGCAGGATTTCGGCTAACTGCAACCTCCACCTCCTGGGTTCAAGCAATTCTTCTGACTTAGCCTCCCAAGTAGCTGAGATTATAGGCACCTGCCACCACACCCAGCTAAATTTTTGTATTTTTAGTAGAGATGGGGTTCCACTGTGTTGGCCAGCCTGGTTTCGAACTCCTGATCTTGTGATCCGCCCAACTCCAAAGTGCTGGGATTATAAGCGTGAACCACCACAATGGGCCAAGAATTCTTTATATTAAATTCTCCCTGTTCAAATTTCTGCTGTGATTTCTGTTCCTTGCTTGAACCCTGATACAACATCTAAGGACACTTTGGTCTTACTAGATTCTTATTTTTGAAAGATGATGACAAGAATAAAGGAGGTGTGTGTGTGTGTGTGTGTGTGTGTGTGTGTGTGTGTGCGTGCACATGCGTGCTTGCCATTTAAAAGCAGCAGAATAGCACAGTGGACAGTACAGGATACTAAAGCCAAATTGGCTTTATCGCTTCCTAGTTGTGTGCCCTGGGGTGAGGTGAGTTGCTTCAGTGCCTTCATCTGTAAAATGGAGATAGAGTTGCTAGAATACACCCAGTTAAATGTGAATTTCAGATAATTCACAAATAATTTCTTAATATAAGTCCATACCAAATATTGTACAGGTATCCTTCTATTTTTATTTGCTAAATCTGACAAGACTAGTATTACATCATAAAAGGTTAAATTAGGGCCGAGCATGGTGGCTCATGCCTGTAATCCCAACACTTTGGGAGGCTGAGGCAGTTGGATCACTTAAGGTCAGGAGTTCGAGACCAGCCTGGCCAACATGGTGAAACCCCATCTCTACTAAAAATATAAAAAATTAGCTGGGCACAGTGGTGGGCACCTGTAATCCCATTTACTCAGGAGGCTGAGACAGGAGAATCGCATGAACCCAGGAGGGAGAAGTTATAGTGAGCCAATATCGCACCACTGCACTACAGCCTGGGTGCCTTGGTTTCTTTGCTACAGTGTCCCAGCACTGTATTTTTCAGGGACATTCTGCTATGAATTATAATGTTCCTGCATCATCTATTGATCCTTCTAACTGCATTTCCCACAGCTCCCCACCAATCCCCATCCTTCAAAGTAGCAAGGCCAGGCAGTCTTTTCAGGTAGGAGTGGTTACTGATCAAATTGAAATATGCATCTGACCCAAGGTAGCTCAGTCATAGACTGGGCTTCAACCCATGAGGCAGCCCAACGAGAAAGATGTTGTCTGATCAGTGTAGTAGGATTCTATACTAAGCAGTCAACATTTAGGTTGGAAAATACAGAGGGAATGGATCCGTGAGTACCAAAGGAAAGAAGGGTAGATATGCAAATGTGAGAACATTTGTCATATAAGATGGTTCCAAAAGGAGAGAAAGAGGGCAGGTATCTTAAAAACTGCTGAAATCCTTTTATTTTTTCCCACTCCAGATCATAACTTATGCAGTCCTACAATAACCCCGTTCTCTACTCTTTGCAAATACACACACACACACACACACACACACACACACACACAATTGAGCAAATAAGCATTCCTACTTCATCTAACAAATGTGTGCTGGGCACTATTAGAGAAGGTGAGGATACAGAGTTGAGAAGCACCACCTCTCTCCTGGAAGATCTTGGGGTTAGACAGTGGGGAATGCAAGGAGGACTTACGTATAAATAAGGGACAATATAAATGTTCTTATGCTAGGAAAGTATGAAATGAGGGCAAATTTAACTCCTTTTCTAGCTCTGACTTCTAGGCATTGAACTACACCTAACATGTGGTGTCATGTGAATATTCTGAGATTACAACTATGGAAAAGTAAAAGAAGCATAGGAAGCAAAAAACCTTCAGTAGTAGGAAAAGCTTTTACAGCTTAGGGCCATGTGGGTGCAAACACCATATTTTTAACAATGTAGATGTGTAATTTGATGTATGTGTGTATGTGCACATGCATACATGCACACAAAAATAGATATTAAAGACAAAGTGCACTTTGGGAGGCCGAGGCGGGTAGATCACAAGGTCAAGAGATCGAGACCATCCTGGTTAACATGGTGAAACCCCATCTCTACTAAAAATACCAAAAATTAGCTGGGCATGGTGGCGCGTGCCTGTAATCCCAGCTACTCAGGAGGCTGAGGCAGGAGAATTGCCTGAACCCAGGAGGCGGAGGTTGCGGTGAGCCGAGA